>JALJCO010010005.1:0-47903 GCA_023101725.1 Atherinomorus stipes | reverse complement strand
CCTTTGTAACGTCCCAGCTCGGCTAGGGTCAGGGACGCACAAAAGGGAACCCCACAGGCGGTGGCAGGTGATACAGCAAGTTTATTGACACGCGTAATGCACAACCATGGATCAGAAAAACCTGGGCGCTGGGATGTAGTGCTGCTGAAAAAAAACAAGACAATATTAATAACGAAAAACAAAACAAAACAAACAAACAACAGGTAATTATAAACAACCGTTTGCCCGTTTACAGAGGTAAGCGAGTCCCTCTCCAAAGGAGCGACAGGGGATCATTACTTGGCGGAAAGAAAATAGCGAGAGGAAAAACAAAGAAACAAAATAAAAAGAGAACTACTACGGACCAGCAGCACTAATAACTGTTCCTAACCGGTCTTTGAGACGGATGTTGGACGGACCGTTTCCCAACTGATCCTACCGCTAACCCAGCCCCGATTACTGAACAATAAACAAACAAATGCCCACACCAAGAGGGCGATACACAACGAGCAGATTAAACACTATCCGAACATTTACCGAGAAAATCACAGAATAACAGCAATGTGTCTGATAAGAATTATAAATCACAGTCCACCAAAACACTCGGAAGTCATAGTCCAGCAAGTGGAGGACAAACTGTTCGTCAAACAATTTGCCCTCGCGACTGAAGAAAGGCAGCCAGCTTTATCCGGGACTCCCAACAGCGGCGATGGGGATTGGCTACAACGTCAGCCAATCTGAAGATCGAAACTCGGGGTATGTCCATTGTTGTCCAGTAGCGTTCATTCCCAGACAGGGGGCAGTGACAGATGATTTGCATGACAAATACATGAAAAGACAGGACATTTATGAATCAAAGGAACACCAGCCGTAACACTAACCTGGTCGGGAGCAGGTTAGTATGGAGAAACCTTGAGTTTCTCACTGTCTCCACTAGGGATGTATATCGTTATGATTTTATTGATGCCGATACCAATATCGATACTCCTTATCGATACCGGTATTTATCGATTCTCTTATTGATACTATAACATAACTTAGAGTAAATAATAAAGACATTACAAGATGTTACAAGATCCAGCGGTGGAGAATATTTGTTCAGATGATGTTGAAGAAGCCTGGACATAAAAGTGGGTGAAGGACAGCTGGGAGAATAAGGGAATTGTGTCTGTCTTAGTCCATCATTGTGATTATTTGACTGCGTAATGATAACTTGATGGTTAGGTAGATGTACAAAAAGTATCAATAAGAGTATCGTTAGTCCAGAATCTTAACGGTACCCTGGTATCGTTAAGATTAGGAACCGGTACCAAACGATACCGGTACTCGGTATACATCCCTAGTCTCCACCCACTTTCAGCCACACTCACCGTTTCATTTCCTCATTCATTCATTCAGTCATCGGCGAGTTTTGGCTGCTGCCATCTCAAATAAAACATGTTAAAAATAAATCAGTCGGTAGGTTACAGTCGTGTTCTTTCGATAAGGATTTCATCCCTGCTGAAAAAAACAGCTAAGACCAGCTTAAGCTGGTCAAGCTGGTTTTAGCTGGTAGCTGGTTTTAGCTAGGTTTTGGTCAGCTGGTAGCTGGTCTTAGCTGGTCGAGTTGTCTTGGCTGGTCTTAGCTGGTCAGGCTGGTTTTGGCTGGTCAGGCTGGTCTTAGCTAGTCATGCTGGTCTTGGCTGGCCATGCTGGTCCTAGCTGGTTCTGACTGGCCAAGCTGGTCAGGCTGGTCTTAGCTGGTTTTGCTGGTCAGGCTGGGCTTAGCTGGTCTTAGCTGGGTCTGGCTGGTCTTGCTGGGTCTGGCTGGTCTTGGTTGGTCAAACTGGTCTTAGCTGGTCGGCTGACATTGACTGGTCAGGTTGGTCCCCAAGTAGACTTCTGCAATTCAAATAATCCAAGAATAGACAAATGGAACTCTTAGGGTAGGTGGTGGTTTTCGAGGGTCTGGAAGCTGGTTGAAAGACCAGAAACGTCAATTGTGTCAAATTAGACAAAGTATGTGTTGTCCCTAATCTGATGCAGCGCGTGTTAAAATTCAACACATCTGTTCTAAGAGTGTGGTTGATGTTTTTAGCTGGTTCTAGGTCTGGTTCTGGTCTAGAAGCTGGTTCAACAGACTGATCTTTCAACACATCTACAACAGGAATAACCCAAAAAATGTGTTACTTTGACACAAATATGTGTAAAAGATGTGTTTTGACAATGTACCTTAAAAAATGTTTATTTCCAGATTTAAATATACATGTTATTGTACATTTAATAAATAATAACGCTTTAGATACACAGTTGTGCTTGAAAGTTTCCATCCACTCCCATTAAAGCCAAAAGAAACATCAGCTGTCAGTGAAATAAGTTGAAATTGACAAAAGTAATAAAAAATAAAACTTTTATGAACATGATGACATTGACTTTGAACTGTGGTTCAACAAAATAGTTAAAAGCAAAAGACAAAATAAAACGAGTTAACAAGCACAATGGGACTCCTGAGCTAAAATGTTGTTGAGCAACACTTTAAAACAATCACTGCAGTTGGGTGTTTTCTGTAACATCCAATCAAATCAAATCAAATCAAATCAAATTTATTTATATAGCCCTTTACAGTACCCATTGGACACACAAAGTGCTTTACAGCAGGGTAACAACAATGCAGAACATAAAAATGCAAACTTAAATACTAGGAAAAGTGAAGAACAAAAAAGAGTTAAGAGTGAAAACAACCAACAGAGAATCAGAACAGGCTACTCGGGGGAGTGCAGGGTGTACCTAAGAGAGAGTAAAAACCTTTAATAAATAAACTAGTTAGAATTAAAAGCTAGACTAAAAAAATAAGTCTTTAACTTAGATTTAAAAGAGCCCAGTTCAGTCGTGAGACGAATGTCGGGGGGCAGCGAGTTCCACAATCTGGGGCCAGCAGCTGAGAACGAGCGGTCGCCCCACTGCTTTAGCTTCGTTCTCGGCACTTCTAAAAGAAGTTGGCCAGCGGAACGAAGGGCCCTGCTGGGGTCCCGGCGGACCAGCAGGTCAGCCAGATAAGGGGGGGCCAGGCCGTTGAGGGCTTTAAAAACAAACAAAAGTAATTTAAAATCAATTCGGAAGCGGACGGGGAGCCAGTGCAGGGAAGATAGGACGGGGGTTATATGTTCCCGCCTGGACGCGCCCACCAGAAAACGAGCAGCAGCGTTCTGGACGAGCTGCAGGCGGGCGATGGAAGCCTGGTTCAGGCCAACGAAAAGGCCGTTACAGTAGTCCAGCCTGGAACTGATGAAGGCATGGACAGCCGTCTCCAGGTCCCCCTGGTTAAGGAAAGGTTTAACCTTTGAGAGGAGACGGAGTTGAAAAAAGCTGGTTCTGACTACGGCGCTGATCTGCCTTTCGAACCTGAGGCCACTGTCCAACAAAACTCCAAGGCTTTTCACGTAGGACTTGGGGGAGGGAATAGAAGTGCCGTCGTGTGAGAAGGAGCCAAGCATGGTTGGAGTGCCAAACAAAATGAAATCAGTCTTGGCATCATTAAGATGTAAAAAATTCTGCGCAAGCCATGATTTCACATCATTTAGACAGTCTAAAAGTTTTGAGTATGATGGAGTGTGATTTCCGGTCAGGTGCAGTGGAAGATAGATTTGAATGTCGTCGGCGTAGAAATGGAAGGAGAGGTTGTGTTTATCAGACGTCTGCACCCGTTGACAGTTATTTTGACCCACAGATTATGAGGAAGGTGCTCTAATTTGTCTGGGACAATTTTGTTTTTTAAAAATTTTAAAATCAATATTTTACTTTACTAAGGTATAATTTTGTAAACGTATTTATAATGACTTTTTCAGTTTCATGTTATTTGAATTACTATTGTAAATTGAGCATTTTCATAGGTGATTATTTTTTGTTTAGGGGCTGTAAGTAACAAAATAGCTGCATCTGTTCTGTTCTGAAAAATTACTTGTTTACTTTAACAATTTTGAAATACAAATAAATATCCATAAAACCTGGGATATTCAACAATCTGGGATTAACATGTTAATCTTGGCTTGGTTAGTGAAGATACAGAAACATGAAAAAAGCTAAATGAAAAATAATCTTAATTTCTTCAACATTAAACAGTTCTGTAATGTTACTGCACAAAAAAGCAACACATTTACAATAATAACAAAACCATCCAAGCTATAAAATGATGTACCTTGGATTCACACTCGCTGGTACCAAAGTATGTCATGACATCCAAAGGCCAGAAACCAAATATTTCAGCGACAGAAATTAGTTCATAGTTCTTTGTACTGCATAGCTGAAAATTGTCATCAAATTGCTTGACTTCTGTAATCCTCACAAAAAAGGAGGACTGACCCCTTAACATTTGATGATGATAACATTTTTCCAACAAAAGAAGCAGCACAGTAACCAAGATCAGCGCATTTGCTTGAATGTGGTGCAGCATTACAATCCACTGGTACATCACTGGAAATCTCCAAAACATTTGGGATGGGATTGTCAGTTTCCATGAAATTGTCAGATGCAGCACTCTGGTCCATAAATTGTATTGAGGTGGTGTTTGGTGATGTAGCACAGGGTTTCTCAGTCCTCGTCCTCAGGGTCCCCTGCCCTGCATGTATTCCAGGTTTCCAACTCCACCACACCCGATTCAGATCAACTCAACTGCTCATCAAGTTCTTTGCAAGCTGCTCACGAGACTTTCATCTGAGTCAGGTGTGTTAAAGTAGGAATATCTTGAAAACCAGCAGGACAGGGGTCCCTGAGGACCAGGACTGAGAAACACTGATGTAGTATATGTGCTCTATGGAGATGGACTGAAAATGAATATAGGTTTTGATACGTCCTTGGACAACTATCATGGCCACATATAGTTTCAACATTCTGTCTGTCCCATAAGAGTATTTCACAAAGATGCCAAAAGAGGTTTTTCACTTCAGTGAACAAAAACTGTCCACAGTTTGGACAGGTGAACATTTTACTTGCAAGTTTTAAGCAGTAAAATTAAATCAGCTCCAGTACCTTGGTTTTCCTTTGTGTGGAGAAGGCAGGTCATAAATGTACTCCAAAAAAGTAGACAGAGCTGAGTGGAGTTCGGTGAGAAGTTATAAACCCAGTAAAGTTTGAATAGCTTGTCCAATGAACAGGTCAGCCCATCATCCAAGGGAATGGCAAATTTGTTGTTCTAGGAAATGATGACATACTGCTTAGATGAACTCCTCAGATTACCAATGCACATCAGCTGGGGTTGGTGAGTCTTGGATGACTCTACAGGATTATTGCAATACTTAAAAGACAGAAGACAAAAAAGTGTATTTAGTAAAGTGATAATAATAGTAATAATAGTGCTGATATGTGCCCTTTTTCTAAAGTAGATTAAATTAAAACTTTACTGACTACATACCGGTGTAAAATCAAGGTCCGTTATTGCAGAGCTCAAACTGCATCGACTAGCACCGACTGGCGGAAGCAGGTGTACCAAAAGCAAAAGGGCAGTGCAACAAATCTCTGAAAACTGGATCATAGAAATGTTCCTGAGAGGGGGGAAACAAATGTTAGTAACCTAAAAAATATATACAGGGTTTATGCAGGTTTCAGCAATCTCATTTAATGCTTTTTCATGCCACTTTAAACTTTTTTCATACTTATGTCCAACTGCCAATACTTTCACAAACACAAATTGTAAGCGTTAAATAATGCTTATTTTTAATATTTGAAAATCCAAATGTAACTTAAACGCAACAAAGCGCTTCACAAAATAAGAAACCAAATGGAAATTTGGTCATTTGGTCAGGACATTTAACAAACTTTTCTATGAAAAGTTTGTGTTTCTGCCCTGCAGATCGCAAAACAACATGCACCAATAATTCTAATGAACATACTGCATTAATGGCAGTTGGCAAATTTGCCAAAATGTTGAATTATTCCTTTAGATTCAATATACTACATTTAACATATATTCATGTCAACCAGACAAACTTCAAGTAGGCACCACCATCTAAACTGAAAGATGCTTAGGTCTGGTATTGACACAGGGTGTAGCCAGACTTTTGTTTCTGTCCTCCCCACACCACCATCCACACTAGCGTTTCCTCTAGAATTTTTTTCAGGCCTGGTGGTACCGATAAATTTCAGCCCCTAAAGGCCGATACCGATAACTGATAACCAAAAACATATACATACATACCTAATAATAATGTCGTGTGACCTGCAAAATACAGCAATAACAAACATTAAGGCCTATATTGGTGAATGACATCACTTAATTGAAATCATTAGGATTAATCTGGCTAATCAAAGTCTCACGTAGGGTAACCAGATTCCATCTGACCTAATGTGGAACAAAGACTACATCAGTGTAGGACAATAACAAATTATTCAAACTTTCTTATTAAAGAAGGAAAAAAACAATGAACTGCCAGTGAAATAAGCTGAAACTGACAAAAGAAATAAATAAAATTCTACAAAAACATGACATTGATTTTAAATTGTTTTTTGTTTTTAAACATTGTTTTTTCATAAGTTTATTTCCTGTTATTTAAATTAATATTGTCAATTTAGCTTTTTTTAAATGGGAGGGCATGAATAATGTTGAGGACTGCAGGCCTAACCTGACTCCGCCAGATGGATTTGCTCCGAATTTCCATCTGGGAACCAACCATTAGACTAGTTTTGGAAAGGGGCAAAAATACTGGTTAGATGATTGGATAAGACATCTGTCTATCACCGCCTATGTTGGTGATAGACGGGCCAAATCAACCAATCAGATCAACGAAGCATACGACCTACTAACAAAGCAACGACAAAAAACATGAGCAAAAACATATTTTCCTTTGAGAAAAGCCTCCAGAGCAGTGAAGAAATACTCTGTAATTCCAATAAAACTTGAGCAATAGCCACGCTGACGCTAGTTTTGTCTGCTGAAGACGCCATGTTGTTTAGACTGAACTGTCGCTTCTCGTTGCGTCACACCTCAACCCGCCTCAAAGCCAACGCTGATTGGACGTTTGTTTGGTGAACTGCTCCAAATTCTCTTCAATGGAAAGAAGCCAGACTGATCTGCGAGTGGAAACCTGAAGCTCTCAGATCTGGATGGTCTCACGAGGCTACTGCAGAGAGTAATAAGATCCACCTTTCATCAAATTAATTTTGACAGTTTTATGACCTGCAGGTGTGCATACATCAAAGGGTTGATGACGTCATATCCCAGATGTCCATTCCTTTGAAGCCACCTGTTACCCCTCCTTAATTGTTAGATGGTTGTGAAGCCACCTGTTACCCCTCCTTTTGACAAGACACCTGCTGTTTATTATAGGTTGGTTTAATTATGCTATTTAAATGTAGGTATGTCTGTAATGTCCTGACCTATTGTTGTTAGGTTCTTTTGAAGCCATCTGTACCCTCCTTTTGCTTTTGACAAGCCATCTGTTGTTTTATAATTCTGATATTTAAATGTAGGTATGTCTGTAATGTCCTGACCTATTGTTGTTAGGTTCTTTTGAAGCTTTAGTTTTTAGTTTTTTTTTTTTTAAGGATAGTTTCTGTTCTGATCCTCCTTGTGGGAAAACACAGTGAATCTTTTAACATCTTGTAATGTCTTTATTGTTCATTCTTAATTACATTGTCATAACCCTAAGTGCGTCAACAAATATCGGTATTGATAAGGAGTATCAATGATGGTATCGATAAAACCATAATGATTTACATCTCTAATCTTGAGCTAGGATACGTCGAGCTATTTTCTTGGCACATCAGTGCTTGATTTTTTACAATAAATTTGCAAATCATATGAGACTGCGAATAATACATCATTTACATAATAATACTATGTCAAAGAAGATTCAAAGCAAATTCAGATGCATTACATCAGGCACTTTACTCAATTATAAACAGCAAACAAAAAGAATTACCAAAGTAATTTTTTGTCAAATACAACCCGTCTGAAACATCTTTTTTTAAAAATAATATGAACCTGTTTTTAATGATGATGTACCCAACAAAGTGTAAATGTTCAAATACAAACATGCAGAGCTCCATGACTCTGTGGCCATGCAGTACACACTGTAACCCAAACCGTAAATCCTCGTTCATAAAGGATGATATTAATACAACGAAAACCTAATGGACCTAATGAACATTAATTTAGTCATGTACAACTCAAGGTTTATAGGTAAAACACTACAATGACTTTTCTGAGTAAAACTATTTGAAAGTTCTTATGTCATGAATGTTACCATGTTACTGCTCTAACATGAACAACGTCAACAGAACAAGCCAGTTTGACCCGGTTGCCCATTTTTTGCAATGGGAAATCATACAAATACAAAATATTATTTTATACTGTAGGTTTACTGAAACATAGTCATGAATACATTATAGGAGCTTTTGGCTGCGCTGTTATTTCTGAAAGGAATGTAATGTTTGATCATCTACTTTTGGACGTGGTCTTTTTAAACTTTCCTGTTTGTTTGACAATGTTAACATCTTGTGTAACAGAGTGAAACCATTAACATGGTCTTTAATAGCCTAGATTGATAAGTAATTATGTTCAACTGAATCATTTAAATGTAATGAAATACACGATCCCGGTTAACTATTATTAGAAAGTTTTGACTGTGACTTTTTATACTCAAATACGATGAGTGTATAGTTTCATTTTTCTTTTCATGGTTTTACTCAACCTTTGTCTAGCTAACATGAACTGGTAGTGTGAGAATGCCAGCCAAAAGTTGCAAACAAAATTATTGTGAGCATTACTCGTATTTGCAATGATATCAGCAATAACAACAAAGCTAGATTTTGATATTTGTGAAAGTTACCCTTTCCAGAATGTTTCTTTTTATGATGTTCCAAACTATCTGATCTTGGCTTGTTTTTATGTGCATATGCACACTTATTTGGGAACATTTATATATTTATCTATCAATATATCTATCAATATTTACCAATATCTAATTATATTTATCAATATCCACCTATATCTATCAATATCTAATTATATCTATCATTATCTAACTATATAACTAAGGGTCTATATATATGTCTATCTAGCCTATGTATCTGTATGGTTGTGTGTGTTAAAGTGTGTGTTGTGTATGTGTTTGTGTGAGTGGAAATTGACACCTATGTGTGTGTCACTAAATGAAATAATTATGTCAACTAAGTGTAATCTAAGCTAAACTAATGCTGGTGTAAACTTTCCCTCAGTCTGTCGAAATGTCGAATGATCGCAAACAAAAACTCCTCCTTCAAAAACCCGCAATTTCCTAAGTGATTGGAACTCATTTTAAAGCATTGGATTGATTGATCCCGCCCCTTCAAGATTCCTGCTCGACATGCGTGGATGACGTAACGAGGCCTCGGTTGGCGGGGTCACGTGGCTTTCGGCATTCCGAGACTTCGACCAACACAGCGTTTGCGAGACTTCCGGTTCATGAGATCGAGGCGGAGTCGAGCAGATGGGCTCGAGCATAACATCCCTAGTTTTTAGTGTTTTTCTCGTTGGTATCAGCTGTTAGCAGCAACAAACTCAGAACCAGAACCAGTTCGCTTCTGTGAGCAGAATCAGAACAGCAGGAGTTTCCTGACGGTTAACAGAAAGCAAGTTTCCTCCTGAAAGATTAACTGTTTTACTTCTTCTACTTCTTAATTTCAGAGGAGACATTTAAATTTTTCTTGCTGCACTTTGACCTCTAGTTTATAAACGTTGTTATTATATTAGTATTAGACACTAGAACCGAAGAAAGCCTTTAAATGCAACACTTCCACGCCTCGGTTCTTCATCCATCTTTTAGGAGCCTGAACTTTCGCCAGATAGGCTATCAAGAAAGTTACACATTCCCACGAACAAAACCAACGACATGTATTTATATTTATTTATTAGGACATGTATTTATATTTATTTATTAATAGGTGAAAATGTGCAAAACAACATGACGTCAGCAGAACCGGTTAATAAACGAGGAGTGGCATGTTAATCCTCGAGGCACCGGAGGTTTTTATGAGCACATCCTCATCAGCTCCGTTTCTAACTCCATGTTCCCCAAAACTTTGAATATATAAAAACATATTCTAAGTATAGAAACAGGAAGAAGTTTTAAAGCGTTTTTGTTGTTCATATTTAGTTTTATAGCATTATTGCTAAATCTTGATCGAATAGTGATATCTGTCTGACTCGATGCCTCCATCTAGTGTCCTGATAGAAGTCCAGCAGCCGAAGGCAGCTTCCTCTTCCTCACTGCTGTCTGACCGCATTCATCTGACACTGATATGAAACAGAAACTCAGAGCCAATCAGAGGAGGAGCAGCTGATGATGGAGAGGAGGATTTCAGTTGATGTTCAGATGAATGATGTGTGTTTCCTCTGCAGATGAAGGTAGAAAGTGTGTGTGAGCTGATGTGAATTCAGCATCATGGATCAGTGTGAGGACAGAGAGGAGGGAGCCCCTCCCTCTAAAAGCACTCAGAGGTGAGATGAGCATCTCTAACTGTCCATGACTCTTCTCCATGTCAGAGATCACAACTCACACCAAACATCTGGATTCACAGGAACCAGCCTGGACCTGGACCTGGACCTAAAGTCAGACCTGAACCCAGCTGTGTGTCCATGAAGAGTGATTGGTCGATGGATAAGCCTATTGTTTTCCAAGCTGGTGTTTCCTCAGAGCAACAGTGAGTATCTGTCAGTGTTCAGTGGAGGTTGGATCATATTTCAGATGAAAACTAGTTTCAGTTGAATCATTTCTTGATGTAATTTCTGCTTCATGTTTGGAATCTGATAGTTTCTGATTTGTCTTCCTGGGCCCGTGTTCACCGAGCGTCTTTGAGCCATTTTAGTCTTAAAAGGGAACTTCATTTTTTTCAATCTGGACCTATTTTCTAGCATGAAATATGTTCATTTAGTCATCCAGACAGTTTTGGTGCAACTTGAATTCCTTCAGGAGATATTTAGACCCACTCAAGATCAGCGTATGTTCAATATAGTGGAAGTGATGGGGCAACCGCGTGCAGCCTCTAAAAAAGGCATTATCTGCCACAAACTCCTTCATTTCACCAATGTTTTGCTACCAAACATTAGTTGGACCCCCCTGTGAGCTCAAAGCGACTTTTTCGTGGTGATTTTTCCTTATTTACAGACAGTTACTTGTTATGGTGTCGCATGATAGTGACAAAGCCGCCGCAGTAAAAAGTTTGTAAATAAGGATGAATCACCATGAAAAAGCCGCTTCAAGCTCACAGGGGGGGTCCGACTGCTGTTTTGTAAAAAAAAAACAGTGAAATGAATGTACTTTAAAATGTACACATTTTAAAGTACACATTAAACTTTAGACAGGTTAAACATGTCTAAAGTTTAACCTAAACCTGCAGACTGCACATAGATATCAGTGCTAATGCAGGGACTTTTCTACATGCTAAACCGCTGCACTGTTCTCTTACAAAATCTCGCGAGATTTCGTTAGCAAAATATTGATACAGAGTTTTAATATCAATATGATATCGCAACACAAAATATCACAATATTTCATTGTATCGATATTTTGGCACACCCCTAGTACTCACCAATAATGATCCCAGAATTCTAGGTAGTATTGGAGACATTTCTGATACTGGTATCAGTATGGGAACAACTCTAACTGCCGGCTGCCTTATTATAGCAGTGTGATATTTTACATTAATAAACCTTACGGACACATTTATAATTCTGGGATTCATCTCCCTCATCTTCCATGCAGGTAGATATTCTATTGTAGGACAGCACAGAGCTGCTTCCCTGCTGTAGCTTCCTACAATAGAATAATAGTTGTAATAATAGCCTATTTTTAAGATTTAGTAATAGCCTACTAAGGTAAATACAAGATTACTGCAAGTCTTGTAACACAGAAAAATCTTATGGTTGGTACAACAAAATGTAATCAGCTAAAATGGTGTTGTTGCTAATTACTTGGAGGTGTCATGCTTGTTTAGCACAAGGTCTCAGGAGATGAGCTGTTGTGAGTTTCCCTAAATGCCACCGACCTCCGCTGCAGCTCTGCATCCGGACATCCACACGCTGACTGCAGCCAGCCGTCCCACGAAGCACCGCTCCTGAACCAGGCAGCTTTAACTTTGAATTACCACAGAAGACGTCACCGTAGTTGTAGGGTTACACGTTTGTTAACATAAAGGATGAATATAAATCAAATATAAGTTGTGTCTTTTCCCCCGGCCCCGGGGTTGTTAAAGGTACCATGACATCAAATTGTACTTTTCTGGGGTTTTGGGTGTATAATATGATCTGTTGTGCACTGATGAGGCCATGTGAATGTCCAGAGTGAGAATCAAAGTTCCTGTTTATGGTCTGTCAGCTTTGTCTCTCTGCTCAGAAACAGTTGAATCAGACAGCAGGCTATCATTCTACGTAGTTCCATCATTCTACGTAGTTCTATCATTCTACGTAGTTCTATCATTCTACGTAGTTTTATCATTCTACGTAATTTAATTGCTCCAATAAGAGCACACTATCAAGTAAACAGCGCCCCCCCCCCTCTCTCTCCTAACGGTTTATGCACCGTCCGCTCCCCCCTCCCCTCCCTGTCTGATTCAGCTGTGTGTATGGAGCTAGTAGTAACTTCTGTGCAGTCAGGTCTGGGTTTTCAAACAAATGGATTTAAAAGAAAACTTGTGCAGCAACACTGAGGGAGGGGGCCACAACCTTGTCATTACCTGTAAGTTTATTTATTTTCTAAATGCTGTCTTGTCTGATAAACGTAGCTCACTGTCTGAAGTGCCCATGTTGCTAGCAGTTAGCCTTTAGCAAAGTCCGACCGCAGCTTGACCTACATTCTCTAAATAAGGTCATAGCCAAATAAGGTGTAGCCAATCAAAATGAAGTCAACGTGGTCTCCGGGTAAAGCTCCATATCATCACCGGACCCAACTGTCTTACTGAGGAAGTAATAAAGCTCAGCAATTAAAAGAGATAATAATGCCCCAAATTTGATATTTGCTCCACCCCCCACCCCACCCACCCACCCCTCTTTTCCCTGCTGTGTGTACTCAGCTACACACACGCAGCTGAATCAGATAGGGAGGGGAGGGGGAGAACGAATGGTGCATCGACCGTTAGGAGGGGGGGCTGTTTACTTGATAGTGTGCTCTTATTGGAGCAATTAAATTACGTAGAATGATAGAACTACATAGAAAGATAGGCTGCTGTCTGATTTCTGCGCTGTTTCTGTGCAGAGAGACAAAGCTGACAGACCATAAACAGGAACTTTGATTCTCACTCTGGACATTCACATGGCCTCATCAGTGCACAAGAGATCATATTATACCCCCAAAACCCCAGAAAAGTGAAATTTGGTGTCATGGCACCTTTAACAACACAAAGTGGTTTTGCTACTAAATCAGGCATGAAGCTATTTTAGCTGATTATATGATGTTGTACAGTACCAACCAGAAGATATTTATGTTACGAGACTTGCAGTAATCTTGTATTTAATGAATGAAATGAAATGAAATGAAATGAAATGAAAAATGAAAAATACTTTATTCATCCCCGAAGGGAAATTCAGTATTGTAAAAGCTCACTTTTTTTTTTTTTTTTTTTTTTTTTTAAATAAACAAAAAAGTCAGTCAGTCTTTAGGGTGATGGTTGCTGGCAGGAATGAATTCCTGTATCTCTCCGTCCTACAGCGAACTTGACGCAGTCTCCCACTGAACACACTGTTGATTCTTCACCGTGTTGTGGAGAGGAGGAAGAGTCCTCCATCATCTTCATCAGCTTGTGCAGCATTCTTTTTTGAACGATCAGCTCCAGCGGCTCCAGAGTTATCCCCAGCACAGAACCAGGTTTCTTGATCAGCTTGTTTAGTTTCTTCAAGTCTCTGATTCTGATGCTGCTTCCCCAGCAGATGGCTGCAAAGCTAATTGCACTTTCCACAACAGACTTATAGAAGATCTGCAACATCTTGGTGCAGACGTTGAATGATCTCAGCTTCCTTAAGAAGTAGAGTCTGCTCTGACCTTTCTTGTAGATGTAGTCACTGTTGCATTTCCAATCGAGTCTGTTGTCCAGTTGAACTCCAAGGTATTTGTAGCTCTCCACCACCTCCACCTCCTCTTCCAGGATGTAGACAGGACTATGCTGCTTATTCTTGCTCCTCCTGAAGTCAACAATCATCTCTTTAGTCTTGCTGGTATTTAAGATGAGCTGATTGTTACTGCACCATTTCACAAACTGATTGACAAGTTCCCTGTACTCAGCTTCTTGTCCATCACTAATACACCCCACAACTGCAGAGTCATCAGAATATTTCTGCAGATGACAGGACTCAGAGTTGTACTGGAAGTCTGAGGTGTACAGTGTAAAGAGGAATGGTGAGAGCACAGTCCCTTGTGGTGCTCCAGTGCTGCTGACCACCATCTCAGACACACAACCTTTCAGTCTCACAAACTGTGGTCTGTTTGTGAGGTAGTCGTAAATCCAGGTGGTTGTGGAGGATCCACCTGGAAGTTATGGAGTTTCTGACATAGCAAAGCAGGCTGAATAGTATTAAATGCACTTGAAAAATCAAAGAACATGACCCTCAAAGTGCTGCCTGACTGGTCCAGATGAGAGTGGGCTCTCTGAAGCAAGAAGATGATGGCGTCTTCAACCCCAAGCCCATTACGATATGCAAACTGTAATGGGTCCTGAAAGGTATTCACTTGCTTGTTGAGGTGAGCCAGTAAGAGTCTCTCCAGCACTTTCATGATGTGAGATGTCAGGGCAACTGGTCTGTAGTCATTTGGTTCAGCTGGTTGTGTTTTTTTAGGGACTGGAACAAGACAGGATGTTTTCCACAGCACAGGAACTCTGTTCTGTCTCAGGCTGGTGTTAAAAAGGTGCTGGAGAACCGGACATAGTTGTTCTGAGCAGGTCTTGAGAACTCTGGGACTGACACCATCTGGACCTGCAGCCTTGTTCCGGTTCAGTTTTTCTAGTTGTTTCTTGACCTGGTCACAGGAGACAGTCAGGCTGGAGGTGGAGGCAAAAGAGGTCTCAGGATGTCCTGATGTGGAGGGAGATGAGGCTGTGTTCAGGTCCATGACTGAGGTGCAGGGTAACAGAGTGGAGGTGGGACAGGAAAGCTGTGGGCTCATGGAGGGTGTGTGGAATGTTGGGTTGTCGGCAGGGGGGGAACTGAACCTATTGAAGAACATGTTCAGTTCGTTAGCTCTGTCCAGACCTCCATCAGTCTGGTCCCCCTTTAACTTGAAGCCAGTGATTTTCTTCATTCCCGACCACACGTCCCTCACGTTGTTCTGCTGGACAATTTATCTTCATAGGCTATTATTAAATCTTAAAAATAGGCTATTATTACAACTATTATTCTATTCTAGGACGCTACAGCAGGGAAGCAGCTATGTGCTTCCTGCAATAGAACATCTAGCAGCATGGAAGATGAGGGAGATGAATCCCAGAATACTCAGATAAAGCTGTGGTGCAGCTGATGGTTTAGAGGGGCAAGGAAGAACTGATCACCTGTTAGGCAAAGAGCTAACTGGTCGTGTTGGTGATGTGGTAGTATTTCAAACCGGATTTTCTCTCCAGCAAGACTGCATTTAAAAATAAATTGCTTCAATTTGCTAAATTGATTGTTTTACAAATGGTTAAACCTGAGCCAGACATTTACCACAATAATAATCATATCACCATCATGCAGGTGAAATATATTTTTAATAAAATAGTGGTATAAGTACTCTGTGTCAGCCGAAACCCACAGCACAAGTACCGGAATTGGTATCGAAACATGTCTGCCGGCATTTCCACATGCTGCACAAAGTGCCCTTATTTTTCACTGAGCACCTGCCCCCCAAAACGTCTGTGCACGCCACTGCCCGAGCCAAAAACGTCCATGAAAGTCAAACCAAAGTCAGACAAAAACTTGTCAATATTCCTCCATACTGCTCGTCCAATGTAATCCAAGTGTCCTGATTGGGTAGAGTCCAGAATTTACTGGAAACCATCATTTAGTATATTTTTAGAGCCTAAACAGTACTACATCTCCTGCGAGCACACCGATGCGCGTTCAAGAAACTACGGAAGCCACGGCAGACAAGATCGCGCGTTATCTTTCTGTTTCTTTCTTTGTTTTGAATCAATATCCAACCCCTCTTGGACCCTCTTGTGTTTGTCCCGGTTTGTCTGCAGCTCTGTCGCTCTTAGCACAATGTAAACAGCGAATTTCTTCTTCTACGCTTGTATTATCGGCAGAGTAGGCTCTGACCGCCGAGGCTTCCATAGTTTCATGAACACGCATATGCGCGCTTCGCGAAAGTAATATCTACTGCTATTTAGGCTATAAAAATATACAAAATGATGTAATTTTGAGTAAATTCTGGATGCTACCCACTCAGGACTCTTGGCTTACATTGGATGAGCAGTATGGAGGAATATTGACAATTTTTTTTTTTTTAATCAGATTACAGGAAAAGTTTAACTTCTGAGCTTTAAAAGGTTTTAAACAGTTAACATGACTCTGACCTTACATCTTCATCATCATCTCCCTCCTTGCTCCTCCCCTGGGCTGCCTTCTTTCTCCCTTTCTTTTTCTTTGTTAGGTATAAAAAGTTTACTCCTCTCCTTTCTAGGCATTATGCTGCAATAGATAAATAAAAAGAGACCAACAGTGTAAATAAGACTGCTTGATGACATGACAACAAGGCACAAGATAACTTTCCCAGCAGGCAATTGTCTATTTGTCATTTAGCAAATAAATGACTTCAGGTGTTAGTTGTGCAGCCTGATGTAAAGCTACACAACAGCCTGCTAAATATTCAGCTTAAGTACAGTCTGCTGGTAGATTCACATGCTGTACCGATCACTCCATTTACATAAATAAATGATTAAATGTTGTTGAATAATTTCAGAATTCAGCAAAATCATTAAACCATCTTTATTCACAGGAACAAACCAGGACCTGAACCAGGACCAGGACCTGAACAAGGACCCAGCTGTGTGTCCTTTAAGAGCGACCAGTCAAAGGATTATCCTCTCAATTTTAGCTCTGACGAATGGAGGTGAGTTGGGTGTAAATGTTGTATCAGAGTCAGTGTGAACAGTTTTTTTTTCCAACATGCGTTTCAGCTCTTTTCCACATTTCTATGCTCAGATGTGAACACTGATTTAATCTTCACTTCTTTACTAAATGAGCTCAAATCTCCAGATAAAAGCTCCAATAATTAAACAGTGTGATAAACGTGAGGAAAGTTTTCAGGAGGATTTCTCAGTAGTTTCAGATTTACTGTGTCTGAGTTCAGAGAGCTGCAGAAAGTGGGAGCTCTCATTTCAAAAGCTGACAATTAGCAGGAGTCTCATTTATTTGCACAAAACGGGTCTGAAACTGGTGCAGTCAGTTTCCTGAAAAACAGCAAACTTGATGGGAGAATGTGCGTCTTTCATGCTACACTGACCCATGTGTACACTGGTTTTGGAGACTGGGGAAACTGGTGGCACAGATGGTGAGGTGGGGTCGTGTGTTAGCGCACACGACTCTTGGAGGCTGGGGATCAAACCCCCCCCCCACCCGGGCTCTCAAACATTTAATTTCCCTTCATATCAAATTTTAATCATAGATTGACTTCATAATAAGGATTCAGACGGCTGCACCACGCCAAAAAGATGTTCTGTGTTCTGCACAAAGTCACACTGAGGTGGTTCAGAGTTACCTCTCCTTCAGTTATTGGGGGGTTTCTCTGCACTCTGCAGGCCGTGCACAACTGATGCACGATGCTACAGTACAGCTGAGAAAAGCAGCTCGCTACCTAGACACCAACAAACTCCAATTCTTGAAACTCTGAACTGACGGGACAATAGTACTCGTTCGTTCGTTCATTCTACTTAAAGTATTGATGAAATAAAGTAGTTTTGCTGCTGATAATGCCTTATAGAGAGACTGTCCCGTCTCTGCCATTATATGGATGCACGCCGAAGAGCGACTGATCTAAATATCGCCTGAAGGATTCAAAATGATGCAGAAAATCAGCAGGTGAGGAAATACACGTATAAACTCCTAGAAATAAGGTCCAGGTTGAAAAAAAATAAAGTCATCCTTTAAATGACCAAAGTTGGTTAAAAAAAAAACAACTTATGTTTGCAAGGGTTGTTAGTTTTCTATTTTGTCATGTGTTTGGTTTTGGGTATTGTTTAAAGCTATGGTTTAAACACCCCTCTCTGCTCGTTGATCCCTCCCACCGCGTACGTACAGCCCTCTTCCTCAACCGCAGCCAGCCTCATCACAACAGCTTCACGATGTAATATTTATCCCACATTTAGAACATCAACAACATCTGCTCACATATATGATATTTTCCTTTTTCAACCAATGGGAGGTTTATGGTGTGTTTTAGCTGGAGATTCTGCATCAGTAAGAGACCGCAACATTCCAGTGTCTTCACGAGTTACTGAACGCATTCAGGACATCACTGATGACAACAATGCTAACTTACAATGCTGAAAATAACCACACAGAGAAAACCACCAGCAGCATTTCCAGTCATCAGCAGCATCGTCAGAGACTTATACATATATGTACAACTCACACACAAAAGTAAAAAAACAAACTGCCTACCTGTTCAACAACCGTCTGCTGTATCAGAATCAGTTTTACTCCCAAATCCTTCCGGATCTTCCTCCAGCTGGTGACCCGATGTTTATACTCCGCTTTCAGTCCGTCCGTGTTTGCTGCTGCAGATTTTCCCTCCTGTTTTCATCCGCATCCTTCTGTCCTGCTTTGGTCACGTTTTCCTCTTAGTCTGCGTTTCTGTCACAGACTTTATCCACCTGTAGTTTCCTCCAGCGGTGAACGTAACACCCAACCGCGGCCTTCCTTCCCTCCTGCTGCTCACATTCCGCCTGCCTTTCTTTTTCTCCCAACTTCTGCCGGTGAGCAGAGGCGCTTCCTGCTGCCGCTGCCATTCTGGTCCATTCTGCTCGTGTTGTTAAGCTGCTACTCAGCTACTTACTTGTTGCAGAAAGTTTTGAACGCAAATAAAATAAATAAATAAATATATGAATAAAATATTTAAACGCGGAAGAGGGCGGGGCCGAGGAGGAACGCGGAACACAGGAATCAGCTGTCAGGGAAGTGTCGGCTTGAGCAGGGATTGAATGAGAGCAGAGAGAAGTGAGACGAACAGCTACGTTGACCAATGTAAGCCATGTGGCCGGATGGTTCGTATTGGTTAATGTTTTTGCAGCCCAGCAGCCACTATAGCGGATGGATTTTTTTCATTTTTTCTGCTCTTCACATTGTGTAGATTGTACTATAGGACCATTACCACCATCTAAATGAGGTTATTAATAATGATCAAACTTTCAAATCGTAGACCATAGCTTTAAGGACTGTACAGATCATGTTGCCTACATGGGTCCTGCAGGTGAAACTAAAGCAGTGGACCTCGGGCCAAAATTGGCCCACCACCTGTGGTGTTATTGTGTTATATTTGTGTGCGTTTAAGAATTACATAGGTCTCTAGTGATGATGTCAGCTATGCGACAGGTCTGGTGGCAGGACCCCAAGGGCGGGGCTGAGAAACGTTGTTGATAGTTATAGCTCGGCTGAATAAAGCAAGACGCAAAAGCACAGTTGGACTCACGAGCATTATTAGATAACACAACATGGTGTCAGAAGTCCTGTGACACTGCGTGAAGCGCAAAGAGCCGAATTGGAGCCGCCTGAACTCTTAAGCGGCCAGACCAGACCGAGAAGAAAAGGGGAAAAGCAAGGCATGGCGGATGACAACGGGCAGCGAGCCCAGGCGGGACCAAGCGCCACGTTCAGTATCCAGCCACCGGACCCTTTCAATTTCGCTAAACCGCAGGAGTGGGCCAAATGGATACGCAGGTTTGAACGATTTCGCCTGGCAAGTAACTTAAACGCTAGCTCTGAGGAAAATCAAGTAAATACATTGATTTACTGCATGGGCGATGAGGCAGATGACGTCCTCCGCGGCCTAAATATAACTGCAGAGCAAAGAGCAATGTACCAAGGGGTGCGTGATGGCTTCCAAGCGTTTTTCATAGTAAAGAAAAACGTAATATACGAGCGTGCCAAATTCAACATGCGAAGACAGGACGAAAATGAGACTGTAGATGCCTTCATCACCGCGTTGTATGCGCTAGCAGAGCATTGTGGCTATGGGGTGCTACATGACGAGCTAATACGTGAGCGGCTCATTGTCGGCCTGATGGACAAACACCTGTCAGAACGCATGCAGCTCGACCCAGATCTTACTCTCCAAAAGGCGATCAACATGGCGAGGCAGAGTGAAGAAGTAAAGAAGCAGCAATCTGCGCTGCGAGGGGACATCAGGACAGGTGAAGCTAAATGTGTGGACAGAGTGCTAAAAGGCAGTAGCAAGTTTGCTAAAATCAAGCCACACCAAGATAACAACCGCCCAAATAAACAGCCGAGCTCCCAGTACAGTAAACTGAATGCTCAGTGTCACAAGTGCGGCAGCTCTCCGTCTCATCCAAAGCGAGATTGCCCAGCAAACGAAGTAAAATGCCACTCGTGTGGGAAAAAGGGGCATTACAGGAGAGTGTGTAAAGCTCAAAAGACTGTACATGAGGTGGAAGAGGACATTGATGCACTGTTTCTCGGCAGTATTACTAGCAATGGGGAGCCTTGGATGGTTAACATTGCAGTTAACAGAAAACAGGTGTCATTCAAAATAGACACTGGAGCTGATGTTACAGTCATGCCATACAAAGTATTCAGGGAGCTCTTCAGCAGCAGCCCACCCACACTCAAGAAAGCAACCAAGCCACTACTAGGACCTGGGAGGACCCCATTGAAAGTTGTAGGCGTTACCGAGTTGCTCCTAAAGAAAGGCGAAAAAGAAACAACAGAGGATGTGTATATCCTGAAGGAACTTCACACTGCACTACTGGGGAGGCCTGCTATCCGCAAGCTGGAGCTTGTGGCTCGTTTAGATAGCATCACCATGGAAACTCTCAAAACCACCTACCCTAAGCTATGCAGCGGTCTTGGTGAAGTACGGCAACCATATGCCATCAAGTTAAGGCCAGATGCTCAACCATTCTCACTCAAAACACCTCGAAGGATCCCATTGCCACTCATGGACAAGGTCAAGCAAGAGCTGTCCCGCATGGAAAACTTGGGCGTGATCAGCAGAATTGAGGAGCCAACTGACTGGTGTTCAGGCATGGTGGTGGTGCCGAAAAAAAATACGGAAAGAGTACGCATTTGCGTCGACCTCACACACCTGAACCTCTCTGTCTGTCGAGAAAAATACATCCTGCCATCGGTGGAGGAAACATTGGGCAGACTGGCTGGAGCCAGAATTTTCAGCAAACTGGATGCCAACATGGGGTTTTGGCAGATACCCCTGACGGAAGATTCAGCAAAATACACTACCTTCATCACACCATTCGGCCGCTACTACTTCAAACGACTGCCGTTCGGGATAGCTTCTGCCCCCGAGCACTTCCAAAACAGAATGGCAACAGAAGTTACAGGTGGCTTGGAAGGAGTTGTCTGCCACATGGATGATGTGTTGGTTTGGGGCACAACTCCAGAAGAGCACGATGCTCGTTTACATGTCGTGCTCAGGCGGATGCAGGAGGCAGGCATCACATTAAACATTGACAAATGTGACCTGTCAAAACAGGAGGTGACCTTTTTAGGTCATGCCATCTCCACCAGAGGAATCAGCCCCGATCCAAGTAAGACGGAGGCGGTGACAAACATGAAGGAGCCAACAAACGTCACAGAGCTGAGGAGCTTCCTTGGGATGGTCAACCAGCTGGGGAAGTTCATCCCTCAGCTGTCAGAGAGAGACAAGCCATTGAGAGATCTTTCAAAACAGAACCACTGGTTGTGGGGTGTTGACCAGGCCCACGCATTCCAGGACCTGAAAGATGCGCTGGTGTCAGCCCCAGTTCTAGCCATGTATGACCCTAATCGTGAATGCAAAGTCTCAGCAGACGCACAGACAGAACAGAGATACGCTCAAGTGGAGAAAGAGGCCTTAGGCCTGACCTGGGCTTGTGAACGGTTCCGCAACTTTCTCCTTGGAAAACATTTCCAGATGGAGACCGACCATAAACCTCTCCTGAGTCTTCTGGGGTCACAACCTCTAGACGCCCTCCCTCCTTGGATCCAGCGGTTTAGGATGCGCCTCATGCGCTATTCTTATTCCATCTCACATGTGCCCGGCAAGTGTCTGTTGTCACGGTACCGCCCTCGCTTGAGTTTTGGCTGTCAGGCTGTAGGGGGGGCGGGGTCCGGTGCGGATGGCAATTGATAAATGCCAGCCAGGTGTGTTGATGAGGGGTTGGCAGTGAGACGCCAAGTGGAACGAGGACTCCTTTTCCCTTCTCCATAACCCCGATGTGGATCGTTATGATATTGTGTTTTGTCGCGTCAAATAAATGAACTAATTACCGAACGGGCCGGGAGTCGCCGCGAGGGCTGGCCAAAAGAGCCGGTGGATGAGATCCGGTTGAGAGGTCCGGATGTCTGAGGATACTGATCCGAGAAGTGCATCAACTGGGCCAGAGTTCGGGACGCCGCAGGTAGGCTCTCTCCCCCTTTTGCAACTGACAGCCGTTGTTTATGTATGCACGGTGCCGGCCTCTGGACGCCCCTAAACTGGGTAACCAAGGCTTGGTAACGTTATTGGCAGAGCAGGTCGGTGTCGTGACATATATGTGGGGGCTTACGTCCGGGATCTGTCCTGGTGTAGATATATTTAAACTTTTTCTAAATAAGGTTTGCAGTGGAGGCTTTCTTCACTGAGACGTCACATTAAGAAGTAGGTTAAAAGCGGGCCGCAGTGACAGGCTGTTAGGTTTCCCCTGTTTGTATCGTTTGTCTACTGGTGGGGATCTTTTTTTTGTTTCTCTCTCTCTCTCTCCTAATTCTTTTGTCAGTAGGGGTATGTGTCTAAGGGTTGGTAACTAAGCAGGGGTACTGACTTAGTAAGGAGGGTTAAAATCTTCGGCAGTAAAGTGAGGTTGGACTGAAGTAATGGCTGCGGACGCTGGGAATGGCGGACTTTCGATAATGGAAATGACTCGCGAGCAGTTTAGAAGGCTTAAGAAGGATGAGATGATTGAGGTTGCGAAAGAAGAAGAGGTTTCTTTGGATGATGGTTTGGTTAAACCGGCGATAGCTCAGCGTTTGATTGAAGTTCTGCGCCTGGAAGAAGTGTGGGCAGAGCAGAAAGAGAAGAGAGATTTTGCAGAACAGAGGGAGCGGCAGAAGCAACTGGAGAGGAGGGAGAAAGAGCTGCGTGAAGATAAAGAAAAAGAGCGCCATCATATAGAAAGAATGGCGAAATTAGAAGTTGAGAAAGCTATGGCCACAGGACGTAAAGGAGAGCTAGGTTTCGATCTAAACAGGGCTCGGGCTTTCATGCCCATTTTTGACGAGCAGGCTGTTGATATCTTTTTTGAAATGTTTGAGAAGGTTGCGGCAGAGTGTGATTGGCCGGAAGAAAAATGGGCGTTGTTAGTCCAAAGCTCCCTGACTGGTAAAGCGCAGAGGGCGCAGGCAGCGCTAGATGGCAGGATTGGATTAGAATATGATGACGTCAGAAAAGCTGTACTGGAGGCATATGGTAGTGTTCCAGAAGCTTATCGGAGGCAGTTTCGTGAGCTGAGAAGGCAGCAGGGCGAGTCATATCTAGATCTGTGGCGTAGGCAGGGGATAGTTTTTGACCGCTGGCTCAACTCATGTAAAGCCTTTGATTATCAGAAGTTAAAGGATCTGATGTTGTTGGAACAGTTCAAAATGAGTGTCCCTAAGGATGTGGAGATTTATCTGGGTGAGCGTGAGATGGAAAATTCCAGGAGGGCAGCGGAACTGGCAGATAGTTTTGAAGCTGCACATGGTGGTAAGACTGGGGTTGGAAGGAGGAGAGTCTATGAAGAAGGGGGCGAGGCTGGCCATCATAGGCAGGCACTGAGCGGGCCTGGACGTTTTCCAGTGACTGACCGGGGGATTCCAGGGCAGGTTCGGCCGGGAAGCTTAGTTCACACCCATCAGAAAGGCCAAAATTCCTCAGCTGAGTTCCGGTGTTTTTGGTGCAATAAGCTGGGTCACAAGAAAAACCAGTGCCCTGGTTTGGCTAATAAACGCAGTGCTCCTAAACCTGTGGGGCTTGTGACTGTGGAGTCATCAATGAATGAACTGAAGGGATATGAGGGGTTCCTATCTAATGGTACACTTTCAGGGTTCAGTGAGGGACTGGGAGTACCTATTACTATATTAAGGGACACTGGTGCTAAGCAGACTTTAATTAGGAAAGGAGTGGTAGAACTTCCCAGCTCCAGTTTCACTGGGCAGTTTACAGTTGTACAAGGAGTGGGAGGAGGATATGAGACGTTGCCTTTGTATCAGTTGTACCTGAAGTCTGAATTGGTGACGGGTATCATTACTGTGGCTGAGGCCCCAAACCTCCCCTTTAAATCCATAGATCTTATTATGGGGAATGATGTAGCTGGAGTGAAGGTTGCGCCCGTCGTCTCGGAGTATCCAGTGGACTCTCCTGAAACCCGCCAGTTGGAAGCTGAATTTCCTGAGGTTTTCCCATCTTGTGTGGTTACCCGGGCACAGGGGAAAAGGGCCACTGTTGGACGTAGGATGAACCACGCCATAGATGAGCAGTCAGTAGATCTGTCTGATACCTTGGCGTGTACATGGAATGAGGACAGTGTATCAGAGCATAATCAGGGCAGTAAAGATAACCAGGGAAATGGGAAAGTTTGTGTTACAGAAGAGGAGGTAAAAAGCAGGGAGGGTATGAAGAATCCACAAACGTGTCTGGAGGAAAATCCCCTATTGCCTCTGAACTGTGAGTCTTTGGTAAAGAAACAGCAGGAGGACCCTTCTTTACACCATGCATTGAAGATGGCGGTGACAATACAGGAGGCTAGAGATGTGTCTAAATGTTATTTCCTTAAGGACAAAGTGTTGTTTAGGAAGTGGAGGCCTCCTACCAGGCCAGCGGATGCAGAATGGGCTGTGGTTGAGCAGGTGGTGTTACCACAATGCTATCGTCAGGAAGTGATGCATTTGGCTCATGAATCCATGCTTGGTGGCCATATGGGGGCAAGGAAAACATTGCAAAAGGTTAGTCGCCATTTTTATTGGCCTAGCATTGGGAAGGATGTAAAGAGGTTTTGCCGGTGTTGCCATGTTTGCCAAGTGGTGGGGAAGTCAGGGGTGTCTATCCCAGTGGCTCCATTACAGCCTTTACCCATAGAGGAGGAGCCGTTTGCTCACATAATGATTGACTGCGTGGGACCTTTTCCGAAAACAAAAAAGGGAAATAGCTACCTTTTGACAATTTTGGATGTGGCCACCAGGTATCCAGAGGCTGTTCCTTTGCGTAGCATTCAAGCTAAAACTATTGTGGAACATCTTGTTAGATTTTTCTCTTGGGCTGGTTTACCGCGTTCCATTCAGTCCGACCGGGGCTCTAATTTTACCTCCAAGTTGTATAGACAAGTGATGGCTGAACTGAAAATATCTCCCAGGTATTCCTCCGCTTACCATCCACAATCACAGGGGGCCATAGAAAGATTTCATGGGACCCTTAAGAATATGATAAGAACATGTGTGGAGGCTCATCCTAAGGAGTGGGATGAAACCTTGCCATTCCTTTTGTTTGCTATACGTGATGCTCCTACAGAGTCGTTGGGTTTCAGCCCATTTGAGCTTACTTTTGGGCACGAGGTTAGGGGACCTTTGCACTTGTTTAAGGAGAAGGTGGTTGAGCCAGCTGGTCCAGGTGATGTGTTGCAGTATGTGTCATCTTTCAGGACTAAGTTGCAGTCAGCTGGGGAGGCTGCTAGGAAACATCTAACAGCGGCTAAGGTTCGGATGAAGGCCCGGTATGATCAGAAATCAGTGAAGAGGGTTTTTGCACCGGGAGATCTGGTTCTGGTGTTGAGATCTGGTCCAAGGGAGCCATTAGGCCCTGGTTTTATTGGACCATACAGAGTTTTGAAGAGAGTTGGGGACTTAAACTATGTCATTAGTACTCCAGAAAAGCGAGCAAAAACACGGCTGTGTCATGTTAATGTCCTGAAGCCTTATGAAGGTCCAGTGGCGGCGGTAGGTTGTGCTGTTCCAGCTAAACCTGAAGGGGAGGTTGACAGGGATTTGGAGGATGTTCCTAGCTCTGTGCCGGAGGTAGTGAGTGCCAGGATGGGCAATACAGAGGCTCGAATGGTGCTTGAGGAAAGGTTGCAGCACCTGACGAATGCTCAAAGGCAGGATATTGTCAGGCTAGTTAACTCTTACCCGGATTTGTTTAGGGACACACCAGGAAGAACTAATAAGGCAGTGCATGATGTTGATGTTGGGGAAGCGGTGCCAATTAAGCAGCACCCTTATCGGGTTCCCCCTTTTAAAAGAGAAGTGATCCGAACTGAAGTGGATTACATGCTCAGAATTGATGTAATAGAACCAGCGGATGGGGCATGGAGCTCGCCGGTGGTGTTGGCCGCTCAGGAAGGAAGGCCGGATCGGTTCTGTGTTGACTTTCGGAAGGTCAATGGGGTTACGAAGTCAGATGCTTTTCCCATACCTCGGCTGGAGGATTGTATTGACCAAGTGGGTCACGCTAAGTACGTGACTAAAGTGGATCTTCTGAAGGGGTATTTTCAAGTGCCATTGACAGAGCGGGCTAGTGAAGTGTCGGCGTTTGTGACTCATGAAGGGTTGTATCGGTTTAAAGTGCTACCGTTTGGAATGAAGAATGCTCCAGCCACTTTCCAACGTTTGATGAACTCTGTTACACATGGGTTGAAAAACACTGTCACTTATATTGATGATGTGGTGACTTTCAGTGAGACTTGGGAAGATCAGGTAGGACAAGTGGAGGATTTGTTCAGGGCTCTCCACAAGGCTGGCTTGGTGGTGAATCTACCAAAGTGTGAGTTTGGCAAGGGAACTGTGACTTACCTGGGGCATCAAGTGGGGTGTGGCGTGGTTCTTCCACGGGAGGCAAAAGTGAGGGCGATCTTGGATTTTCCCGTTCCACGTACACGCACTCAGCTGATGCGGTTTTTGGGAATGTGTGGGTTTTATCGCCGGTTCGTGCCCAACTTCGCAGCCATTGCAGATCCTTTAACCAACTTGCTGAGGAAGAATGTGAAGTGGGAGTGGTCACGTGAGTGCCACGAAGCCTTAGACAAGGTGAAAATCATTTTATCCAGTGCCCCTGTGCTAAGAGTCCCTGATTTCCAGGAGCCTTTTAGACTGGCCATTGATGCTTGTGATGTAGGGGTTGGTGCAGTCTTGCTCCAAGTGGGGGATGATGGGTTTGAGAGGCCAGTGGCATATTTTTCCAAGAAGTTGAACAAACATCAGAGGGCCTACTCTACTATTGAGAAAGAAGCCTTAGCGTTGGTGTTGGCAGTTAAACATTTTGAGGTGTACGTGGCCAGCAGCACAAGAGTGGTGGTGTTTTCAGATCATAACCCCTCTCTCTTTTTGGCTAAGTTTAAGGGATCCAACGCTAGGGTCTTTCGGTGGAGTTTGACGTTGCAACCCTATGATCTGGACATCAAGCACGTGGCAGGGAAGAACAACGTAGTGGCTGACGCCTTGTCAAGGGGAACGGGATGAAGCCGGTCATGGGGGAGAGTTATAGGAGGAGTTGAGTTGGATATCAGGGTTTTAAGGATAGAATGAGTAACATATGATGTAATTGGGTATGGGAAACTTGCTAATGTTTGTTAAATGTTTGTCCTATGTGCGTGTATTTTTTTTTTTGATGGGGGGGAGGAATGTCACGGTACCGCCCTCGCTTGAGTTTTGGCTGTCAGGCTGTAGGGGGGGCGGGGTCCGGTGCGGGTGGCAATTGATAAATGCCAGCCAGGTGTGTTGATGAGGGGTTGGCAGTGAGACGCCAAGTGGAACGAGGACTCCTTTTCCCTTCTCCATAACCCCGATGTGGATCGTTATGATATTGTGTTTTGTCGCGTCAAATAAATGAACTAATTACCGAACGGGCCGGGAGTCGCCGCGAGGGCTGGCCAAAAGAGCCGGTGGATGAGATCCGGTTGAGAGGTCCGGATGTCCGAGGATACTGATCCGAGAAGTGCATCAACTGGGCCAGAGTTCGGGACGCCGCAGGTAGGCTCTCTCCTCCTTTTGCAACTGACAGCCGTTGTTTATGTATGCACGGTGCCGGCCTCTGGACGCCCCTAGACTGGGTAACCAAGGCTTGGTAACGTTATTGGCAGAGCAGGTCGGTGTCGTGACACTGTGGACAGCTGACACACTGTCCCGTGCTCCTGTCCACAAAGTAGGAACACTAGAAGACAAGGAGTTGCTGGAGGACACTAACATATATGTGGACATGGTAATGGAAAATCTGCCGGCGAGCACTTCCTACCTAGAGCACCTGAGGCAAGAGTTAAAGAGTGACAGTGTTTGTGCACGCGTGATGCAGCTTTGTGAGGAAGGATGGCCTACACACTACAACAGCGAACCTGCAATCAGACTGTACTGGGCAGAACGAGCTTCTCTCACAGTTCAGGATGGCCTGTTGCTCAAGGGAGACAGACTTGTGATTCCTTCAACGATGAGAAACAATGTGCTCACCAGTCTCCATGAAGGTCACCAGGGAGTAGTGAAATGTAGAGAGCGTGCACGACAGTCGGTGTGGTGGCCAGGATTGAGCCAGCAGCTAAATGAGCAAGTCCTCAACTGCCGGGTCTGCAGTAGGGAGAGACAAAATCCCACAGAACCGCTGATGCCGACGCCATACCCCGGCCGACCATGGCAAAAGTTGGGTGCAGATTTGTTTATGTTGGGAAGCAAAACCTACCTGCTTGTAGTGGATTATACATCAAGATTGTGGAGATGGCTCTGCTCACTTCGTCGAAATCAACAGATGTAATCCCTCACTTGAAATCTATTTTCGCACGCCATGGCATTCCTGAGCAGTTGGTGACAGACAATGGGCCTCAGTTTTCTGGAACAGATTTTGCTGCATTTGCACGGTCCTATGGTTTTCACCATGTTACCAGCAGCCCGAGATATCCCCAAAGCAACGGTGAAGCCGAGCGTGCAGTCAAGACGGCAAAAAGTCTATTAAAAAAAGCTGCTGATCCCTATCTTGCACTGCTTGCATATAGGAACAAACCCACTACAGAATGGATACAGCCCGGCTCAACTTCTTATGGGGAGAAGGCTTCGCACCACTGTGCCAACACTTCCTGCTCTGCTGAATCCTGCTCTTCCTGACATGGACATCGTCACTCAGAAAGAAAAGGTGAAGAGGATGAGAGACGCACAGCAATACAATCTGCGTCATCGAGCACAGGACCTCAGCCAGCTTACTCCAGGACAGGAGGTGTGGATAACAGATCAAGGTGCCAGCGGGACTGTGATCAACAGCCATACAGCCCCACGTTCATACGTCGTGGAAGGACGTCAAGGCACCATAAGGAGAAATCGTCGTCACCTTGTTGCCATGAAGTCTGCGCCAGAACAGAGTGAGAGTGAAGCAGTGGAGCAACCTTCAGGTTGTGTTTCAGAACAGCTATCTACTGACTCACCTGTACAGGACACTTCAGATCTGTCAAATGCTCCCAGAACTAGGTTTGGGAGAGCTGTTGTAAGACCAAATCGGCTGGACTTGTAAAACAAAGAAAACAAAATGTGTTCCTATGTCTTAGAAAATGCTTGAGTTAAAGTGTGATTTTTACATTCACAGTTATGCTTCATTTTTCTAAAGTCAGCTAAAGAAAAGAAATGTTGGTTACCTTGTTTTTACTCAGGTTAAATAGGAACAGACCTTTCATTCATGCGGCAGAATAATCCTCAAGGTCTGTTGAATCAATGGCAGTCTACCCATTGATTCTAGAAAGGGGAGATGTGGTGTTATTGTGTTATATTTGTGTGCGTTTAAGAATTACATAGGTCTCTAGTGATGATGTCAGCTATGCGACAGGTCTGGTGGCAGGACCCCAAGGGCGGGGCTGAGAAACGTTGTTGATAGTTATAGCTCGGCTGAATAAAGCAAGACGCAAAAGCACAGTTGGACTCACGAGCATTATTAGATAACACAACACCACCAATAAAAGCTGGCTCCCAAGATGGCTTTTTTTTTTTAAAGTTGACTTTTCTATTCAACACAACAAAGAAGCCAGACTGTCATTCTGCTGCTACGATGCTGGACAGACAAGTAAGAGAAAAAAAAGTTGACAGGAAGTGGACTACAAATTACATTGGCATTGTGGGTCAAACGTTGGACAACGTGGGTAAACGCTACGACAACAAACACACGTGAGGGACTGCGGTACTTATAAAGATGGCTCGTGGTCAGACGTGAAGTTATGAGGAAGTAAAAGCTTTAATTGATATTTGATCTGATGAAAGCATATCCAGCTCCTCGTACAAAAATAGTGTCGCTTTGAGGAGGGAACAGAAGTTGTGAGAACCTTCTTGTTCATGCTTCTTGTCCTCGCCAACAGTGAATCCGAAAGCAGCCCACCTGAGATTCTCATTCTTGGCCTGCTTGGCTCGTTTGGCAATAGTGAAACGTGAATGCAATCTCGGTCCGGAAGACCACCCCCGCCCCCAAACGAATCGAGTCCCCAAACGGACCGAGACTCGTGGACTATGCTTTCTGAATGTGCCCTAAAGCAGTGGCCCTCGGGCCAAAATTGGCCCACCACCAATAATAGCTGGCTCCCAAGATGGCTTTTTTTTTTAAAGTTGACTTTTCTATTCAACACAACAAAGCAGCCAGACTATCATTCTGCTGCTGCGATGCTGGACAGACAAGTAAGAAAAAAAAAAGTTGACTGTTTGTTTGTACAGTTATATCTCACTATTCAGACGTGGTGATGTTTACAGCACTGTCCCTTTAAGAGGGTCAGGGACGTGCAGCACGTCAGCTGATCTGATACAGCCCCTTTCAGAGCGGGGAGGGAGGGGAAGCTGAGAGCAGGGGAGGATGTCGGGAGCAGAGAAAGTTAAACATGAGAGGAAACTGTTTCTCTCTGAATGTTTCACTTCAAGTTTCACCACTAACCAGCACACAGCTCCTCTAGTTGCAGCAGAGTCCCGTCTGCTTCACCTCAGAGGGGTGAAGTGGAGAGTTAACCGACCTCATTGGAGGCTGAAGAACCAAAGTTTAACAGCTGATCAGTCAGAGTCTTAAATGATATGGAGCAGCACAGTTACTAAACACTCAGAACTGTTGCTTCAGGAGCAAAAAGACCAGACAGAAAGACGAGGAAATAACTGGTTTGTTGTTACTGAACGCTGCTGTGTGCTCGGTGCTTAGTTCATAGCAACCTCCGCCATGTAAATGCAGCCAGACCAGGTTAATCCTGATGACTCAGTTTCTACTGTACCTGCTGTAGGACACAATAAAGCACACTAGATCCAACAGAATGTTAAATATAGATAAATAAAGATAAACTATTGTGTTTGGACACATCTACAAATAAAATCTCTCATTTTCCAACACATTTTCCCTTTGGAAAGAAAATTGGTTTTATTTCATCATCGACAGCATTGTGACTAAGAACTGCGACCACAAAACATCAATTTCACACAGATTTCAGAACATTCATTCATAATTCATGAGCTGGCAAAATATGATCAAATAAAGCAAATCTGCTTGATTTCAGATCATCTGGCTTGAAGCAGAAATATAAGTGGCTCATGTGGAGAAAAAAGGAGTTAATAAAGAAAGATGGCTCTCTGTGTGCTGCTGCAATAGATTTTAAAAAAAGATGTTAAAGTTAATTAAATTATGTTTTTGCTAAAGTATCATAAAAGTATTGTATAAAAGTATAGATGAGAAAAAAACCTTTTTATTTGAAAAAAAATTGCATAGTGAAGGTGTGACTTTGGCCCGCCTTCAGTTGGTCTGGAAAAAATCTGGCCCCAGGCTAAACTCAGTTGCCGACCCTGGTCTAAAGACTGCAGACCATCGTGTGTGTGATCCGTTTGTGTTTCTGACTGAACTATTTTTATTTTATGGTCACAATATTGCCCTGATCAGAGCAAATAACGTAATATTTCACATCTCCCAGATTAGTCATTAACTCTCAGCAGCACCACAGCTTGTCTTTTAGATCGCTAGCATCAACGAGCATGACAACTTTACCAGGTGCATCATTTTAAGCTGCAGCATGGATACGTACAGTATCGTGTCAGATTCATGAGTATTCATCAATATTTACCGTGTTTTTGTTGGAAACAAAATCCAGTGTTTTCTCTGCCGTGACAGCATGTCATTCCTCCTCTGCTCTGAGTGTCCAATTCCTGCCCAATACGAACACACTGATATCAGTGGACAGACAGCAGCAATGTTCATGAAATAAATGTTCATGATCTTCTCATTTACTTTTTACCACAATTGAAGTTTTCCGCTGCTGTTTGAACAACCAAGAAATGGACATGTCCTTCCAGATTTACTCGATATTGTTAAGAAAAAAAGTCAGGTTCTCCTTTGTTCTAATTGCATGTGCACAGAAAAGAAAAGCACTGTAAGCAATGGCAGACGGTCTACTTGTGACATTTACATGGATTATTCTATAAATAAGACCCCAGATGTCCAACAGCAGCTTGGCCAGAAATGGTCAGACTTTTTCACCAAAACAAATTTGATAGAAATAACTACAATAAATTACGTTTTTCTACAAAATAGAACTTTACAGAAGAGAAAAGGTTTGTTTAGTTGGAAAAATAGGTTTTACCTGATAAAGATGGAACAGACAGAATATCAGCTGATTCTTCCTGATTCCTCCACAGAGTGGACCAGCAGAGCTCAGAGCGTCCCAGTGGTCCGTCTGTCCAGCAGCATCAAACACAGCTGGACTCCATATTTATGGTCTGTACATGTCCAACAACTACTTTTCCATGTCTTCTGTCCACAGTGGTCTCCATGGTGACCTTTGTAGATCAGTGGATTGTCAGTGTGTCCAACATGGATCTGATGTTTGTCTCCTTGATTTCAGTCTGATTGTGTCCTTCATATGGTTTTCTCTTCCAGCTGCTGGAGGACAACATCATCACTTTTGTGAAGCAGGAGCTGAAGAAGATCCAGAAGCTTCTGAGTTCAGATTACCCAGAATGCTCAGTGTTGGAGGGTGAGGATGAAGAGCAGAGGAAGAGCAGAGAGGCATTAGTGAAGATGACATTGGACTTCCTTTGGAGAATGAAGCAGGAGGAGCTGGCTGAGCGTCTGCAGAGCAGTAAGAGGATTTCTGTAAAGATGGAAGCTGCTGGATAAATGACACATTTACTGATGTCTCAACACCTGGAACATCACTTATTCACAGGCTTGAAATCTGTACTGACTCATCTTATTTATTCTATTCTTTCAGAACTTTGTGTCCGTAAACTGAAATCTTCTCTGAAGAAGAAGTTCCAATGTGTGTTTGAGGGGATTGCTAAAGCAGGAAAGCCGACCCTTCTGGAGCAGATCTACACAGAGCTCTACATCACAGAGGGAGGGACTGCAGAGGTCAATGATGAACATGAGGTCAAACAGATTGAAACAGCATCCAGGAAATCACACAGACCAGAAACAACCATCAGACAAGAAGACATCTTTAAACTCCCACCTGGAAGAGATGAACCAATCAGAACAGTGATGACAAAGGGAGTGGCTGGCATTGGGAAAACTGTCTTAACACAGAAGTTCACTCTGGACTGGGCTGAAGACAAAAGCAACCAGGACATCCAGTTCACATTTCCACTGACTTTCAGAGAGCTGAATGTGCTGAAAGAGAAAAAGTTCAGCTTGGTGGAACTTGTTCATCACTTCTTTACTGAAACCAAAGAAGCAGGAATCTGCAGCTTTGAAGACTTCCAGGTGGTCTTCATCTTTGATGGTCTGGATGAGTGTCGACTTCCTCTGGACTTCAATAAAACTCAAGTCCTAACCGACCCTAGGAAGTCCACCTCAGTGGATGTGCTGCTGACAAACCTCATCAGGGGGAAACTGCTTCCCTCTGCTCGCCTCTGGATAACCACACGACCTGCAGCAGCCAATCAGATCCCTCCTGACTGTGTTGGCATGGTGACAGAGGTCAGAGGCTTCACTGACCCACAGAAGGAGGAGTACTTCAGGAAGAGGTTCAGAGATGAGGAGCAGGCCAGCAGGATCATCTCCCACATGAAGACATCACGAAGCCTCCACATCATGTGCCACATCCCAGTCTTCTGCTGGATCACTGCTACAGTTCTGGAGGATGTACTGGAAACCAGAGAGGGAGGAGGGCTGCCCAACACCCTGACTGAGATGTACATCCACTTCCTGGTGGTCCAGACCAAAGTCAAGAAGGTCAAGTATGATGGAGGAACTGAGACAGGTCCACATTGGAGTCCAGAGAGCAGGGAGATGATGGAGTCTCTGGGAAAACTGTCTTTTGATCAGCTGCAGAAAGGAAACCTGATCTTCTATGAATCAGACCTGACAGAGTGTGGCATCGATATCACAGCAGCCTCAGTTTACTCAGGAGTGTTCACACAGATCTTTAAAGAGGAGAGAGGACTGTACCAGGAGAAGGTGTTCAGCTTCGTCCATCTGAGTGTTCAGGAGTTTCTGGCTGCTCTTCATGTCCGTCTGACCTTCATCAGGTCTGGACTCAACCTGATGAAAGAAGAAGAGGGAGAAGAAGAAGATGAAGGTGATGATGATGATGACATTCTGATTGAAGAAGGACAAACAGTTTCTCTCCAGTCTAAGGTGTCAAATGAACCAGATCTAAGACATCTCCATCAGAGAGCTGTGGACGAGGCCTTACAGAGTCCAAATGGACACCTGGACTTGTTCCTCCGCTTCCTCCTGGGTCTTTCACTTCAGACCAATCAGAGGCTCCTACGAGGCCTGCTGACACAGACAGGAAGTAGCTCACAGACCAATCAGGAAACAGTTCAGTACATCAAGGAGAAGATCAGTGAGAATGTGTCTGCAGAGAGAAGCATGAATCTGTTCCACTGTCTGAATGAACTGAATGATGCTTCTCTAGTGGAGGAGATCCAACAGTCCCTGAGATCAGGACGTCTCTCCACAGATGAACTGTCTCCTGCTCAGTGGTCAGCTCTGGCCTTCATCTTACTGTCATCATCAGAAGATCTGGAGGTGTTTGACCTGCAGAAATACTCTCCTTCAGAGGAGGTTCTCCTGAGGCTGCTGCCAGTGGTCAAAGCCTCCAACAAAGCTCTGTAAGTACATATGTAGCAGGATGTGTAGAAATATACTGCTGCTGCTTTTATAGGATACAATGGGCTGGATCTACCAAGATAAAAGAAATTGCATGTAGTAATGTGCACATGCAATTTAGAATTTGACGTGAGGGGCTGAACCATGGTTTGTGGGTGATTTAAAGGGACTTGAGGCAGGAATTTGAAAAAAACCAAACATGAATGTCCCTTTTTTCATACTAATGGGTGATGAAGCGCTAAATACCAAAAATAACGTTTCCACTCATGTTTCTCTCCGTTGCCTTGAACAGGCTGTGAGCTGCAAAATGCGCTGCAATTCGGTGTCCGAATTTCCCGCGCTGCCTTGCGGACGTGACGTCAAATGACGCTACATCCGCAGTTTTGATGCAGGAAAAAGACGGTCACGTTAAATAAAAACACCGTAAGCGATAGTTATGGATTCTTCTGCCGTCAGAAAACGATCTAGATCAACTGAAAGACCACTAAAAATTGTAACTACGAAGAAAAAGCTTAGTAAACAACATTATAGTTTTCCAGCTCTGCCATGCGGACGTGATGTCACATGACGCTACATCCGCTGTTTTGATATAGGACGAAGCCGGTCGCGGTAAATTCAAACACTGTAAGCGATTGTTATGGATTATTCTGCCGTCAGAAAACGATCCAGATCAACTGAAAGACCACTAAAAAGTGTAACTACGGAGAAATAGGTGAGTAAACAACATTATAGCTTCAGTTTGTGCATGCTTCCGTGACGGCTTGGCTCCTGGCTGCAGTTACCTGAAGCGCCGGTCGCGGCAGTCGCGAGTTTAGTTTCTTAATCTTGCCTCAAGTCCCTTTAAAAGAATGAAGGAGCAAATGACAGCGGGTGCAGATGTGTTGGAAATGCCCCTATATAAATGAGGGTTTTGCTTGTGGTGAATCGCAAGAGACGGCAGCGCAAAAGGAAATATGACCCACGAATGGAGATAGATGAAAGAGGAGGGAGATGAAAGTATAGTTTCAAATAAGTAAGATAACTAGAAACTTTGTTCAATCTCATCTTTCAGGCTCAGTTTCCATGCCAGAGTCTACACTCTTGGAAACCATCTTATTACTGAACCTGACCCGTAAAGGGCTGATCTCATGGCTTTACAATAAAATGCTAAGCATGACAGAGAGATCCTCATCCAAACTCAAAACTCTATGGGAGGTGGACCTGAGCATGAGCATTCCAGATGAGACATGGGCGTCTATACTTAAACTTGTTAATACTACATCCCTGTGCACGCGCCACGGTCTCATTCAGTTTAAAGTGGTACATAGAGCCCACCTCTCCAAAAGCAAGTTGTCTCATATTTATCCAGAAATCACTCCATACTGTGACAAATGTAAAACCGCAGAGGCCACGCTGGTTCATATGTACTGGTCCTGTCCCAGTCTTGGTTGGTTCTGGGCAGATGTTTTTCATACCCTGTCCAAATTTCTTGGGGCTGAAGCAATACCTAACCCTCTCCTGGCTCTTTTTGGCGTCAGTGGTGAGAAGCTCCCTTTACCAGCTTCTAAAAGACATGTGTTGTCGTTCTGTTCCTCATAGCAAGGCGCACAATTCTCATTAAATGGAAGGGTGCTGCTCCTCCGACTCACAAGCAATGGCTATGTGACCTTATGTCGTGTTTGAGACTGGAAAAAATAAGATGTTCTCTTCAGCACTCCAATGAAAAGTTTGAAAAAACGTGGGGCCCCTTCCTTGAATCTTTTCAAAATGTACAATACTAGTGAACTTGTCTCTATTGGATTGTGTTCTCCCTTCTTGCCAGGAAGGGAGATGCAGTGTGCAGATCTGGGGCAGTGACCTGGGTGGGAATGAATGGGTTTGTTTTGTCATTTTGTTTTATTTTGTTGTTTTGACAGACCATGTCTAACTTTTTGTACCCACTTTAAAAAAAATTGTTTTATTTGATTGTATACAAGAAAAAAGCTTCAATAAAAAGGCAGTGATTAAAAAAAATAAGTAAGATAACAATACAACATGTATACGTGCAGGAGCCTGTACTACAAAGCCAGATTTTCTCTTATCGAGGTAAATTCAGGGTTAACTCGGTTTTTGTCCTACAAAACTGGTTCACTTCTGATCGGGTTATATCTCCCTGCAGGGTTTCCTCTACATGAAATTGATCGTGGCGCACTGCCAAATAAAAGCCCCCACACGTTGTTGATTTCTTTCTACCTTGTTTTATGGTGTTTTAAGTTAATCTTAATGTCAATTATCATATGAAATGTGATTTTGGCACAAGTATGGTGCTTTTCATAAAATGTGATGCTACGCTGCCTTCAAATATCCTTACTTTGAAAAACCAACACCGGAGTCCCCACTTGCCTGTCTGTAAGCTGGCTGAGGTGCGGGAAAGACGAACACAAGTGGAGAGACGACAGTCAGGATGTTATGCACGAGCCCATCTGCTAGACTCCGCCTTGATCTTATGAACCGGAAGTCTTGCCAGCGCTGTTTTGGTGGAAGTCTCAGCACACCAAAAACCACATGACCACACTAACCGAGACTTTGTTACGTCATCCACAAGTACCGAGCAGAAATCTTGAAGGGACTGGGTTTATTAATCTGCTTAATACGGGTTCCAATCATTTGGAAATTTATTGAAAAATCCTTAAAGGTGTCATAACCTAGTGTTTTACATACACAATCCTTCTTAAATTATCTTCAAATGAATTTTTAATTATAGTTGGGTGGACGAAAATCTAATAAGCTCATTTTAACCTCTTTTTTATCCCCAACTTTTGTTTGTCGCGAGAACACGTACGAGAGTTAGAGCTGTCTGTAAGCGCGTTCACGAGGCAAGCTTTAAAGCCAAAACAAAGTTTTATCAGGACAGAGCAGGTGAAGGAAATGATGTCCCAACAGAGAAAAACTTGATAAAAACTTAACGGTACGGTTGATAGAGAGGATCCGCGGAGTAAAAGGGCTGGACTCTGATGAATATAAGGAGTGGACATCTGACGTGAAGTTAACCAAACAGTGTTAGCTTCTGTAGCTACATTAGCAGCTTGTCCGCTCGTCAACCACCGTTTACTGGTCTCTTACACAAAAGATAATAAGTTACACAAGCAGCAACACTTACCGACTGCACATCCTCACTGATTAAAATAATCCACTGGTCCCTGGTCGTACTGTCCCTTCTGTCCACTCAGGCGGACCACGAGCAGCTGTAAGGCGGACATGCTTCTGCGGAGGAGCTGGTGAAAAAGCAGAGCTCATAACTTTATTTCCGAACATCCGATCTTGGACATTCCAAGTGTAGATGGTAGCTAGTGTCAAAAATATGAAGGGCACGAGGGTTGGAAGCAGCTCTGGGTCTTTCCTGGAAAGCAGCAGCAAAAATCCCCCAAACGCAATATCTCGGCGAGAAACGCTTATACGGGCATTTTCAATACAGGGAGCCAGTTAACCATGCCTTTGCGCCTTGAATGAGGATGGATTCATATCTGAGGCTCAGACACTATGACAGGCATCCACAAAGCTGGGTCTCTGCTGGATTTGCCACAGCAGGAGACGCAGTGTGACTTGCAACACTCAGGCCGACCACGAGCAGCTGTAAGGCGGACATGCTTCTGCGCAGGAGCCGGTGAAAAGCAGAGTTCATAACAAAGACGCTAGCTTAGCAGCTCACTGGCAGCCTCTCTAGTTCACGTCATAACAGCTGGTCATAACTCCTCCGTGGCAGGTAATCAGCTGCTTTTAGGTGGCGCTAAAGAGGCTAGCTTAGCAGGCCGAGGCGATTGACGTCAATGCCAGAGGCGGGTCCAAATCGCGTGCTGTGGAGTGCGCGCTCTTGTGGCCGATTCTGGGATGAAGAGAGAGCTCAAGCTGAAAAACGAAGCCACTTTCACTTTCAGGAGTTTCTGGCACTTTTTTACTCAATTCCTACCCCAATACACATGTTTTAACATGAAAAAGTGGGATTTCCGGGTGATGACTCCTTTACAGGTAGATTTCGAAGTCTCCCCACCGTTTCTGTTTGCAAACAGCAGCATTCAAACTTAGCGCTCTTTCCTCTCAGGCTAACGGTGTGTTCAGACCAAGCGCGATTTGGGCGTCAAGGGCGTCAGGTTTACATGCAAAGTCAATGGCCGACGTGCGTCGAGGAGGCGTCGAAAAACCTGCGTTGCGGTTCGCGCGTCGGGCGGGGCGCGTTTCGCGCGTCGAGTTTTGAGATTTTGAGCGCTTGACACCCTTGAAGCGCGTCAAGGGCGTCAGACGCCGGAGTTGGAAAATCTGAACTTTGGCGCCTTGACGCGGGGCGTCGACCAATCAGAGCGAGTCATGACACAGACACACTTTTTCTGACAGGAGAGGAAACACCCAGGAAAACCAAGGGAATCACCTCTCTATCTGAAGACAGAGGAGGATAAACTGTGATCTGAGTCCGGTCCCGGTTTCTGAACGGTGGTTTGATGACCTGCTGTCCTGATGGGATGAACTGGGCTGATAATGCTGCCCCGCATCGGGACAGCGGGACGTTAAACTGGGCCAGCGACCGTAATGGCCGCCTCGTTCTTCAAACTATTCAGCTTCAAGCCTCCTTCAGAGCTCAGAAGCAGGTAAAAGCCAAACTAATATTAGCCCTGGTTCTCCAACTTGGATTATCTAAAGCTCTTACCTTTTCTTCGGCGCATCCGCTGTTTTTTCTTTCTTTCTTTCTTTCTTTCTTTCTTTTTTTGTTCGAGAGATCGAGTGACTGGCGTCTTCTCCTATGGCGTTTAATTTCCGCCAAAAGTCCACTAGGGGTGCTTTTCACACTACACGCACGCACTGGAAACAGTAGTTTTATTCAGCACGAGCGTGTTATACACTCCACGAACGTGTGTGATGCTCCACGGGCGCACTGAACGTCCAATGCGCGCAATTCAGAGACCACGAGCTCTACTGCTGCAGGCACAAAACACGACACACGCACGTGACTTACAGATGTCAACCTGCTCGCTCGCTGAGTCAACCTGCTCGCTCGTGGTTGTACTCCTGCGCGCTCGTGTGGAACTTTGCCTTCCCCCGCCCACCCCCCCATGGGTAGAAAAAAAACCACTGAAATGTTAACCTGCATATGATTGGCCACTTTCCTGTTCGTCCCGCCCCGTGACCTTTGTCGCCGGCCGCTGGCTTCCACTTCCACCACAGGCAGCTCTGCGCATCCAGGTCGGCTAAGTCGGAGTTTGGTGAGTAAACTTTTAAGAACTTTAGCAAATGTTTATGTTCATTGTTGCAGTGGTATTATACATGTATTCACAATAATACTTAGGCTGGCAAAAGACGAATCAATAGTTTAACAGGTTCGGTAGCTAAAACTTTGTGCTAACGTGTTTGGTGCTAACATTTAGCTGCCCTCCGCTAAGGAAACCAGCTGAGGATGTCAACAGCCTAAAATCCAGTTGAGACAGGTGTCTGCCAAAGTAGTTATCCCCGACAGAAATCGTATCCCCTCAGTTGTGTATTGCACAATGACAGTTGGTAGGAACCTATGAGGGGCCGTATAGGCCATAATTTATTCTCTCATTCACATACATACATTTTTGCACTCACATACATACATTCTTCTTCTCACTTGCATATATTCTTCCTTTCACATGCATATATTCTTTTCTCCCTTACATATATTCCTCCGTTCACTTACATATATTCTTCCTTTCACATACCTATATTCTTCTTCTCACTTACATATATTCTTCCTTTCACATACATATATTCTTCCTTTCTCACTTACATATATTCCTCCGTTCACACACATATATTCTTCCTTCTCACATACATATATTCCTCCTTTCACACACATATATTCTTCCTTTCACATACATATATTCCTCCTTTCACTTACATATATTCCTCCTTTCACTTACATATATTCCTCCTTTCACATACATATATTCTTCTTCTCACTTACATATATTCCTCCTTTCACTTACATATATTCTTCTTCCACTTACATATATTCCTCCTTTCACTTACATATATTCTTCCTTTCACTTACATATATTCTTCCTTTCACTTACATATATTCCTCCTTTCACTTACATATATTCTTCCTTTCACTTACATATATTCTTCCTTTCACATGCATATATTCTTTTCTCCCTTACATATATTCCTCCGTTCACTTACATATATTCTTCCTTTCACATACCTATATTCTTCTTCTCACTTACATATATTATTCCTTTCACATACATATATTCTTCTTCTCACTTACATATATTCCTCCGTTCACTTACATATATTCTTCCTTTCACTTACATATATTCCTCCTTTCACACACATATATTCTTCTTCTCACATACATGTATTCCTCCTTTCACATACATATATTCCTCCTTTCACTTACATATATTCTTCCTTTCACTTACATATTTTCCTCCTTTCACATACATATATTCTTCTTCTCACTTACATATATTCCTCCTTTCACTTACATATATTCTTCCTTTCACTTACATATATTCTTCCTTTCACTTACATATATTCTTCCTTTCACTTACATATATTCCTCCTTTCACTTACATATATTCTTCCTTTCACTTACATATATTCTTCCTTTCACTTACATATATTCCTCCTTTCACATACATATATTCTTCTTGTCACTTACATATATCGTTCCTCACACACACACACATATATCCTCTGAAAGGATATATGTGTGTGTGAGGAAGAATATATGTGTGTGTGAGGAAGAATATATGTGTGTGTGAAGAGAATATATGTGTGTGTGAGCAAAAGTATAGTGGAAACGGAAGGAGTTTGATTGAAACGGAAGGCAGGAAATTTATCGGACTGTGATTGGCTGAGAAGCAGTCGACGGTGGCACACACAAGCACAAACAGGTTTTTCGTAATGTTGATTGATCCCAATCGAGAGAATACACAGTTTTTTTGTGTGTGTGATATCATAAATTTATGTTAAGTATAAATACATTTGTTGTCTCCTCAAGTTTGATCATATATTTTTGAAAACCTGCGTTTTAATCGCCACTCCACTGAGGCAAATGCTGAACAACTCTATCTGATGAACCAATCTTTCATTGGTTGATAAACCAAACACTTTATAAATCAATGAATAATTGTGTATATTAATCGTGATTTCAATATCAGTCAAAATAATCGTGATTATAATTTTTTTCATAATCGTCCAGCCCTACTGTTTGAGCTACCCGCTAACATCAACTCATTAGATTGACGACGGGCGGCTGGTCCCCTCCATATGACAACAAATCACACCAACACATATACTTAAAGTTTTATTTATGATTAAAGCCACGCTAACTACACTGCCTGGCCCAAAAAAAAGTCGCCACCAAAAAAAAAAGGTCATTCACTCTTGTTGGACCGCCTTTAGCTTTGATTACGGCACACATTCGCTGTGGCATTGTTTCGATAAGCTTTTGCAATGTCAAAAGATTTATTTCCATCCAGAGTTGCATTAATTTTTCACCAAGATCTTGCATTGATGATGGTAGAGTCTGACCGCTGCGTAAAGCCCTCTCTAGCACATCCCAAAGATTCTCAATGGGGTTGAGGTCTGGACTCTGTGGTGGCCAATCCATGTGTGAAAATGATGCGTCATGCTCCCTGAACCATCTTTCATAATTTGAGCCCGATGAATCCTGGCATTGTCATCTTGGAATATGCCTGTGCCATCAGGGAAGAAAAAGTCCATTCATGGAATAACCTGGTCATTCAGTATATTCAGGTAGTCAGTTGACCTCATTCTTTGAGCTCATACTGTTACTGAACCTAAACCTGGCGAACTGCAGCAACCCCAGATCATTACACTGCCCCCACAGGCTTGTACAGTAGGCACTAGGCATGATGCTGCATCACTTCATCTGCCTCTCTTCTTACCCTGATTCGCCCATCACTCTGGAACAGGGTAAATCTGGACTCATCAGACCACATGACCTTCTTCCATTGCTCCACAGTCCAATTTTTATGCTCCCTAGCAAATTGAAGCCTTTTTTTCCGGTTAGCCTCACTGATTAGTGGTTTTCTTACGGCTACACAGCTGTTCAGTCCCAATCCCTTGAGTTCCCTTCGCATTGTGCGTGTGGAAATGCTCTTACTTTCAGTATTAAACATAGCCCTGAGTTCTACTGTTGTTTTTCTCCGATTTGATCTCACCACACGTTTAAGTGATCGCCGATCACGATCATTCAGGATTTTTTTCCGACCACATTTCTTCCTTGAAGATGATGGGTCCCCACTATCCTTCCAGTTTTTAATAATGCGTTGGACAGTTCTTAACCCAATTTTGGTAGTTTCTGCAATCTCTTTAGATGTTTTCTCTGCTTGATGCATGCCAATGATTTGACCCTTCTCAAACACACAAACATCTTTTCCACGAACATGGGATGTGTCTTTGACATGGTTGTTTAGGAAATGAGAAGCAAGTCATTGCACCAGTTGGGGTTAAATAACTTGTTGCCAGCTCAAAGATAATCGCCCATGCAGTAATTATCCAATAGGAGGCTCGTACCTATTTGCTTTGTTAAATCCAGGTGGCAACTTCTTTTTTGGCCAGGCAGTTTATCTGGCTTTCTTTATCGGTTTCTTTCGACTACTTGCATGGGAACTTTTTATGTCTATATCTATATCTATATATCTATATATATATATATATATATATATCTATATATATATATATTTATATGTGTGTATATATATATATATATATATATATATATATATATATATATATATATATACTTTTAATGGGACTTGAGGCAAGATTAAGAAACGAAACTCGCAACTGGTGCTTCAGGTAATTGCAGCCACGAGCAAAGCCGTCACAGGAGCGTGCACAAGCTGAAGCTAAAAAGTTGTTTACTAACCTTTTTCTTCGTAGTTCCACTTTTTAGTGTCTTTCAGTTGATCTGGATCGTTTGCTGACGGCAGAAGAATCCATAACTATCGCTTACAGTGTTTGAGTTTAACGCAACCGTCTTCTTCCTGTATCAAAACTGCTGATGTAGCGTCATAACGTCTGTAATTTTGATACAGACCAACACCTCACCTTGATTGAAAAAAATATTAGTGCTGTGCTGATGTACCTGAATAGCTTCATTTTTGTAGCTAAATTATGCTGTTGATGTTCAAATCCCACTCAGTAAAATGTCATTCATTCATTCATTCACAGGTAGTTTCATAGACACCGTTGGTGATGCTAATTATATTTTGTATTTGTTCTTTACTTGTTCCCATTATCGTCCCGCGTCGCTGGGGTTGCATCTAAAGATAATGTGGTTAAGAAATCACACATGCAGAAAGCATGAATTCATGGAGCCACACCCACCCATGCCATCATGCTAAAGTGTGATGAAGTAACACTAAAGGGATCAGAGTCCAATATTGTTCCATGAGTGTACAATCGCATGGACTTATGTATTAACAGAGTCGGCCATTTTCTGTCACCATTCCTTCCTGCTGTTGCTGCGGCGACTGTGTTGCTTCTGGTCTGAATGAAATGAAATGAAATGAAATGAAATGAAAAATACTTTATTCATCCCCGAAGGGAAATTCAGTATTGTAAAAGCTCACTTTTTTTTTTTTTTTTTTTTTTTTTTAAATAAACAAAAAAGTCAGTCAGTCTTGTTCTTTAGGGTGATGGTTGCTGGCAGGAATGAATTCCTGTATCTCTCCGTCCTACAGCGAACTTGACGCAGCCTCCCACTGAACACACTGTTGATTCTTCACTGTGTTGTGGAGAGGATGGGAAGTGTCCTCCATCATCTTCATCAGCTTGTGCAGCATTCTTTTTTGAACGATCAGCTCCAGTGGCTCCAGAGTTATCCCCAGCACAGAACCAGCTTTCTTGATCAGCTTGTTTAGTTTCTTCAAGTCTCTGATTCTGATGCTGCTTCCCCAGCAGATGGCTGCAAAGCTAATTGCACTTTCCACAACAGACTTGTAGAAGATCTGCAACATCTTGGTGCAGACGTTGAATGATCTCAGCTTTCTTAAGAAGTAGAGTCTGCTCTGACCTTTCTTGTAGATGTAGTCACTGTTGCATTTCCAATCGAGTCTGTTGTCCAGCTGAACTCCAAGATATTTGTAGTTCTCTACCACCTCCACCTACTCTTCCAGGATGTAGACAGGACTATGCTGCTTATTCTTGCTCCTCCTGAAGTCAACAATCATCTCTTTAGTCTTGCTGCTATTTAAGATGAGCTGATTGTTACCGCACCATTTCACAAACTGATTGACCAGTTCCCTGTACTCAGCTTCTTGTCCATCACTAATACACCCCACAACTGCAGAGTCATCAGAATATTTCTGCAGATGACAGGATCAGAGTTGTACTGGAAGTCTGAGGTGTACAGTGTAAAGAGGAATGGTGAGAGTACAGTTCCTTGTGGTGCTCCAGTGCTGCTGACCACCATCTCAGACACACAACCTTTCAGTCTCACAAACTGTGGTCTGTTTGTTAGGTAGTTGTAAATCCAGGTGGTTGTGGAGGGATCCACCTGGAAGTTATGGAGCTTCTCACATAGCAAAGCAGGGTGAATTGTATTAAATGCACTTGAAAAATCAAAGAACATGACCCTCAAAGTGCTGCCTGACTGGTCCAGATGAGAGTGAGCTCTCTGAAGCAAGAAGATGATGGCGTCTTCAACCCCAAGCCCATTACGATATGCGAACTGTAATGGGTCCTGAAAGGTATTCACTTGCTTGTTAAGGTGAGCCAGTAAGAGTCTCTCCAGGACTTTCATGATGTGAGATGTCAGGACAACTGGTCTGTAGTCATTTGGTTCAGCTGGTTGTGGTTTTTTAGGGACAGGAACAAGACAGGATGTTTTCCACAGCACAGGAACTCTGTTCTGTCTCAGGCTGGTGTTAAAAAGGTGCTGGAGAACCGGACATAGTTGTTCTGAGCAGGTCTTGAGAACTCTGGGACTGACACCATCTGGACCTGCAGCTTTGTTCCGGTTCAGTTTTCCTAGTTGTTTCTTGACCTGGTCACAGGAGACAGTCAGGCTGGAGGTGGAGGCAAAAGAGGTCTCAGGATGTCCTGATGTGGAGGGAGATGAGGCTGTGTTCAGGTCCATGACTGAGGTGCAGGGTGACAGAGTGGAGGTGGGACAGGAAAGCTGTGGGCTCATGGAGGGTGTGTGGAATGTTGGGTTGTCGGCAGGGGGGAACTGAACCTATTGAAGAACATGTTCAGTTCGTTAGCTCTGTCCAGACCTCCATCAGTCTGGTCCCCCTTTAACTTGAAGCCAGTGATTTTCTTCATTCCCGACCACACATCCCTCACGTTGTTCTGCTGGAGCTGGCTCTCCAACTTCTTCCTGTAGTCCTCCTTGCACTTCTTAGTCTGTGTTTTCAGTTGTTTTTGTGTGGTCTTCAGTAACTCCCTGTCTCCATCCCTGAAAGCTTTCTTTTTGATGTTCAGCAGCTTTTTCAGGTCACTGGTGATCCAGGGTTTGCTTTTGGGGAAGCACCTCACTGTTCTTGTTGGAACAATGTTGTCCACACAGAAGTTTATGTAATCTGTCACACACTCAGTCATGGTGTTGATGTCATCTCCATGAGGTTCACAGAGGACATTCCAGTCTGTGGCCTCAAAGCACCCTCTCAGAGCATCTTCAGCCTCAGTAGACCAGGTTTTAATCATCCTCCTAATGACTGGTTGCTGCTGAACGATGGGTTTGTAGGTGGAGGTGAGAAGAACCAGATTATGATCTGATCTTCCTAAAGGAGGCAGGGCAGAGGAGCTGTATGCATTCATAGTGTTTGCATAAAATAAGTCCAACATCTTATTTTCTCTGGTGGAGCAGCTGACAAACTGCTGGAAAGTTGGCAACGTAGCAGAGAGGGAGACGTTGTTGAAGTCTCCAGAGATCGCCATGAATGAGTTTGGATGCTGTGTTTGTAGTTTAGCCACGACGGAGTTGATGACATCACAGGCTGTCTCTGGTGCGGTACCAGGTATTATATAAACCGCTACCAGAATAACACAGGCAAACTCTCTGGGTAAATAATATGGACGGAAACTCACAGCTAACAGTTCAATGTCTCTTGTGCAGATCTTCTCCTTGACAGTGATGTGTCCTGGATGGCACCAATGCTGACTGACCAGCACTGCAATTCCGCCTCCCTTTAGCTTCCCGCTGAGCTGTTTATTTCGGTCTGCACGGACCGTCTTGAAGCCATGTACAGACGCATTACAGTCCGGGATGTGTTCATGCAGCCATGTCTCGGTGAAACAGATGATACTGCATTCTCTGTACTCTGTCTGAGACCTTGTTAGCACTTCAAGCTGGTCCATCTTGTTAGCTAGCGATCTCACGTTACCCATCACAACAGTTGGAAGAAACGGTTAAAATCTCCACCGTTTTTCTCTCTGCCTTACCCCTGCCCTGCATCCTCTTGTCTTTCTCCTTAACTCCACTGGGATTTGACGTGTTATTTCGCTGAAAATCTTGATTTGGGAGAGTTTTAACAGTTGATCACGGTGGTAAACAATTTTTCCGTTGCTATGGATACACATCATAACAGTGAAAAAAAGCCAAATATACGAGGAAAAAATCTCCCGAATTGCACACCCTTCAAACCAGCATAAAAAATCCTCCAAGAAAAACCTAATCTGACAATAATGTCGATAAAAAAAGACAACTATATTTGAAAAAAACACAAAAGTTAAGGGAGAGCTTTCACAAATTGCAGCTACCTAGCAGCGCATTCCAGAATAAAGATGATG
>JALJCO010010003.1:0-34079 GCA_023101725.1 Atherinomorus stipes | reverse complement strand
GACTGGGATTACAGGATTAAAGGGGGGGGGTATTCTCTGTCTCGTTAACATCAGCTGGGAACAGAAGGAGGAACCTTTCCTGCAAACATAATAAAGAGAAGCCGTCTTTCCTGGAAATGTTTGAACATGCGTGGCAGTGACAGAAAGCATTCTCCACCAGATAAATCCAGTCCTCGTGTTTCTGAGACATGAAGAGCCCCCTCATGATCTGAAGGGTTGGTGAGGAGTGGTGAAGCAAATGCACGAGAGATATCTTTGGTTTTTAAACGAACATGTGGCCGGTTTGTGATTACAGGATATGAAATGAAGGCTCTCCTTTGCTTCGTGTCTCTATGACGTCCAGTCACACACAAATATATTAACACACACATGAATGTTGTGGCTGCATATTATTAAACACACACTTCCTCACACACGTCTCCCCCTGATAAGAAAGGGGGGGTTGTATTCCACTCCTTTACAGATTGTGGGCTCAATTATGACAGACAGAGATACAGGGATGGACATCATCTGCATATAAATAGAGAGGGGAACCTAAAGGGAACATGACTTTCCAGCTTATAATGGAAAGATCCCATCACCCTTCCAATGAGGAAGGAAGTTATTAAACTGGTATCACGCTGACAACTGCCTGCTCTCTTTTCATTCCTGTCATGCAAATTTAAGCTGAATTAAACAATTCACCTGTTATTCTTCTCCTTTGTGCTGTAATGTTAAACCTAAATAAAATATTTAACCTTATTAAACGTGTGAAATTCCTGTAAAACGTGGGATTTATTGTGTTTTCTCGGTTTCATTCGGGCGTTTTGACACGGCCTTCATGAGCTCGACCCTAAGTAATGGGCTTTTATTTGATATTTGATTGCCTCCCGATAATCCTCCGATAAAGTGTCTGCTGATCAAGAGATGCCCAGTCTGTTATCTCCAAATCCAGGTAATTACTGTGCAATCGTCAGATAATCTGACCTGTTATCCTCTCCATGGACTCGTGTGATGTCAGAGGAATGAGAGGAAAACTAAAAGACAAAACTTTTCATAGTAAACTCATTCAGATACATGTGGGGCTGATTTTAACATTTCATTCTTCATGTCTCGGTTTCATCTGATCTTCAGCTGTAAATAAAAACGTTAACTTGTCTGACTCATTTCACAAAGATTTAAAATAGGGAGCGCTAATTTGCATGCACACAAATAGACTGCATTCATCTTTGTCGCTTGCTGGTGATCAATTAACTCATCGACTGCCAGACCTTTTCCGAGCAGAGCTCCATGTTGCCAGGATTTATAAGCATTTTCACTGATTTTTGGGAGATCCACAGAATATTGTGTACTATACCAATACAAACACTGAATGTACCGAAGGAAAGCTTAGACTCTCTTCTTTTATCAGAAAAAAAACATTTGTTTCTAGCTTTTTCCGTTTTTTAGTAATCTGCAGTAGAACATGAGTTTGTTGCAGCAAAAATGCTGCTTTTGACCAAAAAGCTGAGAAAACGAGCTTTAAATGCTGCAATGCGCTTTAAGTGGAAAAGTGTCTTTGTTGCCAATATTTTTTACTTTAGTAACACCTTCATCATCTGATCAGCTGTTTACTTCTATGAAACAACAAATACAAAACTGAGAAAAGAGTTTTGGAGGCAAAATAATTATTTACGAGCTAAATAAGCCACAAGTTTGTTTCACAGCATCACATTTGGCAGAAAGGTCTCTTTGTATCCCCCCCTCCCAGGGCCGGCTCTGGCCACTTTGGTGCCCTCGGTGAGGTTTGGTGCCCCCCCCGTCTTGGCGCCCATGATTCCAGATCAGGGGTGTCCGGTTCTGGTCTTCGAGGGCCACAATCCTGCAGGTTTTCTATGCATCCTGGCTCCAACACATCTGACTCCAATTACCGGAACTTCTTAGGCTGTAGGATCCGTTTAGTATCAGTCAGGTGTGTTAAAGCAGAGAAACAATGACAGCGGCCCTCAAGGACCACCTCTGGACCCCCCTGTTCTAGGTGAACTGCATGTGTCTGATGTGAATATTGTTGCAGAGGTGTGATTCTCTGGTGGGATTACATCCACGTGTCAGGATTTGGTCACACTGAAACAAAAACTGCTGCTGTAATAATGACTGAAGTCAGCGGCTGCTGATGGAAGCTGGACTCAGACACAACATTGTGTAGATAAACCTCATCTATGATCTATATTTACTGTTATTAGTACTGTAACTAAGATTCACTGAAACATTCAGCAACGATTTAATAATAAAATTAGCAAATATTCGTGACGACTACAATACATAACAGTGATGACGAAGCTCCACATCTGCAGCAGCTTCTGAGTCTGGAACCTGCAGCTGCACAGCTGCAAGTGGCTCTTTGGACCTTCCACAATGGCTCTCAATAAGTTTGACTAAAAGAACCAACCTATATTTTAAATACCCGTGCATATACATAACATTTTTAATAATAACAGGTTTGGGCTTTTTTTTTTTTTTAATTTCCAAAATGTAATGACACTAAAAGTCCCTGTAATGTGTTTTAAATCTATCTCTCCTGTCATTAGCTTGGAAATTAGGGGTTTTCCCCATATTATTTCCCACAAATATCCACATTTTTATTTAAATGTATATTTTTTCCCACTGAAGAAAATATGATTGAAGAAAATGTATCTATCCTCTTTCTGCAAGTTTTTTTTTTTTATCATTTTAAAACCTAAATGTAAAAATAAACCCGAATTCTTTAAAATGACAGCATAATTTCTATAAGAAATTAAAACCGTGCTGGTAGAAAAAGTAAAACAACAAACGTTAATCTCTAATAGCTTTTCTTACTATTGTTATGTAACATGCCACTTTACAGCCTGTTTCTAAAATATGTCAAATGGATGATTGTGATGAGGTGCGGATGCTCGTGAAGGCTTGAATGTCCGTATCAGTGACAGTTTCAGGGAGGGATTTCTACCCCCCACTGTAGATGGTGATGTGTTCCCTCAGTGGCTGCTACCAAGTTGCGGGTTGTACCTTTAAAAGCTGCTTCTCATCCAAAGCCATTTGCAGCAAGTGCAGCTCTTCACCTGTTAAAATGAGCTCCCTGATGATTGTCATCAGCGCTGAAGTGATTGAGCCGAGCGAATCCGAGGCGAAGAAGCCATGTGGCCAAAGTGGAGGGAATGAGCCCACAGATTGAACTGAAAATGGGAACGTATAAAAACAGCAGTAAACCTGTAAAAAGGCAGGATGGTGGGGCAGGGGGGGGTCGGGGTGAAGTAAAAGCGTGAAACTCAGCAGAAACATGCTAATTGAAAAAGCTCGTTCAAACAAGACGGTGCTCCCGTTTACATAGAAACCAATTCCACCTTTTATTGGAGAGAACTTGTGCAGTTTCACACGGAAACACAAACAAAATGAGTTCAATTAAAATCTTTATGTTTGTACTTATTACACCGACAACTGCCTTCAGATAAAGAGCTGAGTGACTTCACACGGCTTATTGAAGTCACACCTCCGGTGACCAAAGCAGCCATCAAAGTTTAACAGATACAACACGCTACCGAAGAGAAGATGCTCACATCCAGCGTCTTCCTCATCATCCATGAGACGCCATCATCATCATCACAGCGAGCCAGTGGTCTGTCTGCGGCAGCCGGGCCGTTCCCGTCACGCTACCAAAGAGAAGATGCTCACATCCAGCGTCTTCCTCATCATCCATGAGACGCCATCATCATCGCAGCGAGCCAGTGGTCTGTCTGCGGCAGCCGGCCGTTCCCGTCACGCCACCAAAGAGAAGATGCTCACATCCAGCGTTTTCCTCATCCTGCTCCGATCCTTCATCCATGAGACGCCATCATCATCTCAGCGAGCCAGTGGTCTGTCTGCTGCCGCCGCGGCGTTCCCGTCACGCTACCAAAGAGAAGATGCTCACATCCAGCGTCTTCCTCATCATCCATGAGACGCCATCATCATCATCGCGGCGAGCCAGTGGTCTGTCTGCTGCCGCCGGGCCGTTCCCGTCACGCTACCAAAAACACCCTCTGACATCATAAACATAGACGCTTCGTGGACTGGCGCCGCCTACCGGAGCCGATGTCTCAGCGGGGACGCCATCTTGGATGGGTCACCCATACGATCCCAGCGATTCATTGGTATTGAGGAAGGTGTATTTCTACCTACATTTATCATAGATCCCAGTTTTCACCCAATTCTCACATGGTTTGGTTTATTACAAACGTTACAGTTACGTATATACAGGTACATAATCCGTACCGTACCACACCGTCTTCTGCCGCTTATCCAGGATCGGGTCGTGGGGGCAGCTGCCTAAGCAGGGAAGCCCAGACTTCCCTCTCCACAACCACCAGCTCATCCGGGGGGATCCCGAGGCGTTCCCAGGCCAGCCGGGAGACATTGTCCCTCCAGCATGTCCTGGGTCCCCCCCGGGGTCTGGTCCCGGTGGGACGTGCCTGGATCACCAGGGAGGTGTCCAGGAGGCATCCTGACCAGATGCCCGAGCCACCTCATCTGGCTCCTCTCTATACGGAGGAGCAGCGGCTCTACTTTGAGTCCCTCCTGGATGACCGAGCTCCTCCCCCCATCTCTAAGGGAGAGCCCGGCCCCCCTGCGGAGGAAACTCATTTCAGTCGCTTGTACCTGCGATCTGGTTCTTTGGGTCATGACCCACAGCTCATGGCCATAGGTGAGGGGGGGGGGACGTAGATGGACGGTAAATCGAGAGCTTCTCCTTCTTCACCATGACGGACCGATGCAGTCTTCATCACTGCAGACGCCGCACCGATCCGTCTGTCCATCTCCCGTCCATCCTTCCCTCACTCCTGAACAAGACCAGAGATACTTGAACTCCTCCACCTGGACCAGGACCTCCCCCCGACCCAGAGAGGACACTCCCCCCTTTTCCGGGTGAGGACCATGGTCTCGGATTTGGAGGTGCTGATCTTCATCCCGGCTGCTTCACACTCGGCTGCAAATCGCCCCAGCGAGAGCTGGAGATCACGGCCCGATGACGCCAACAGAACCACGTCATCTGCAAACAGAACCACATCATCTGCAAACAGAACCACGTCATCTGCAAACAGAACCACATCATCTGCAAACAGAACCACGTCATCTGCAAACAGAACCACGTCATCTGCAAACAGCAGAGACCGGATCCTGAGGCCACCAAACCGGATCCCCTCAACACCTCGGCTGGACTAGAAATCCTGTCCATGACGGTTCTGAACAGGATCGGGGACAAAGACCAGCCCTGGCAGCAGTGGCTTTGTTTATTAGGATCTCATGTTTTATATTAAACAGATGAAGGTTTGTGGACGCTGTCTTGCTAACTGTGCGTGTGCTGCAGCTTTTGTTTATGTGATCTGCTTTGTGTGTTTGTGTCGTCTGTTGGCTGGGTTTTGGTCTGTGTTCTGTTTTCTGTCCTACTTTTTGTATCGTGCGTTTTTCATGTGTTTGTTATCTGGTTAGGTTATTTTATTAATAAGCATTATCTATTTAATATAAAACATCTGAATAAACAAAGCCCACCTGGTAATAGGCCGAACGTTACAAGTCGTTGCTGCTGATAACAACAAATAGCCACGTTACTGATGGACTGAGGACATGAAGACATTAGCTGCTCCTGAGACGAGCTAGTTGCTGTTATTAATATGGGATTCAGATACAGTAAAGACAACACAAGAGTCATACACTGACATCAAATAATAATCAGCTTACTGACATAACCTCTCACTGGTAATCAGGTTTTCTCTTAACATTTATTGACATTCATTTAGCTACTAGCTTAGCTTACTAATGGTAGCTCTATGCTGATGTCATATACTCTGACTACTAGACAATAGGGGATTATCACGCTTCCGTGTTCCGGTTTCCGGAACTTGAAACACTTAGCCGGTCCACTTCCGGGCCAGTTCAATGTCCCTGCTCTGTTCCACTTCGTAAATTGAATAAACACCAACCCTACTTAAATTGTCATGGATTCCAGACTGAAGTGATACGAAGGAAGAAGTGGATCAAAGCGATTCGATAGAGTGAAGGGCCGAACTTTAGAATAAAACAACGTAGCACATTTGTTTGTAGCCGGTGCGGCACAACACCGGCACTTCACAGCTAGCGTTAGCATTAGCAGGCTAGCGTTTGCTGACGTGCCTAACTTTGTGCGTCTTAAAACACACAAACATCTGAAAATCGGGTCTGTACCCCCGCCGGGGACTGGGGACGGCCAAGAAAGGAGACGTTTTCAGATGCTTGTGTGTTTTCAGCCGCACAAAGTTAGACACGTCATCGAGCTGGCTAATGCTAACCTGCTAACACCAGCTGTGTAGTCTGCCGGCTACAAACAAACGCGCTGTGTTGTTTTATTATAAAGTTCGGTCCTTCACCGCGACGAATCGATTGCTTTGATCCACTTCTTCCTCAGCATCACTTCAGCCGGGAATCAATGAAAACTTAAGTTGGCGTTTATCCGAATTTCAAAGTGGAACAGAGCAGGGACGGCTATTGTTAAAATGGCCCGGAAGAGGAAATGCCTAGATTCCGGAAACTTCCGGAAAGCGCGATAATCCCCTATTCTTTTTGAAACTTGTGTGGGGGGGCCCATGCGAACAAGAAGGGGGCGTTCTGTCTCTGAACCGGGAACCCCCGTTTGTGTGCGCAGCCGGAGCGTATTGACCTTTTCTGTCCTTTTTAAACCCACCTCTGTCCTGTTGTTCGTCATCTGGTCTGTCTTCACGCGGATACATACGGGACGATGTTCGTCCGTCTGGCGTCGTCGTGCAGTCTTTTGAAGTCGGGTCGTGAGTCAGTTTGGTGTGTTCTGTGCCGTCGGCCGTCTGCATCCGTCTCCAACACCGTCTGCATCCGTCTCCAACACCGTCTGCGTTCTTTTCAGCCGAGTGAACTTGTGTAATCGGCGTTGGCCGGTCGTTCAGTCGGTGATGGGCTGACCAATCAGGCAGGAGGACGGGGGGCTCTTCTTAAAAACCCCTTTGTGTTACATTATTCTATTATGTTTCACTTGTATTCTGTTGTTTGATTTCATGATTTTGTAGAGGCAGAGGTGAGTTACGGACGGAGGAGGAGCCAATTGATGGTTGCAAATCAGATATGGAAATCGGTAAAAGCCTAATTATTTAGATTAGCCTAGCTTTACTTTTTGAAGAAAGTTAACCATTGATGCACTTTTGTAATGCTCATGTATTTGCATTTATTGTAGCCCACTTGTTTACATTTTGATGTCATGATTTTAGAGGAGAGGAGAGATGAAATACAGACAGAGAAGCCAGCTCAAGCAGCAGAAGCCTCAGCTGTAGCACCAATATTAGGCATGGGAACTGACAATTATATGCTGTAATACTGATATTAAATACTTAATATTTAAATATTTAATATTTTATGAGGAGAAAAGGAGAACAAATGATGAGTTGAAGAGAACTTTTAAAAAAATGAAATGAAAATGATCATTTATCCACTCCATTATGTCTATCACTGCCTTCTAAAAGACATTTTTGAGGGGAAAGACTAGAGAAATGCTCTTCTAAATTTTTCAGATCTACATCTGGTCCGACTCCAGGCTAGGGTTGTCCTCAAAGGCTGGAGACTCCCCAGGGGTGCGTTTCACGAAGCAGGTTCAACAAACTCTGAGTGTAACTCTGACCTCTGAGTTGATTTAGTCGCAGATACGAAACTCTGAGTTTTCAGTCCCAGAACAGCTGATTTGAGTTGGTTTAATCAGCTCAGGGTGGTTTAACCCGAGTTTTACATGTGCGCTACCATGATAAAAAGCCAGCATCAATGGAGCCCTGATTCGTCGAGTCACCATGGCAACGTAGACGCGAGGGCGGGGCTGCGGTCGCCATTGAATGGAACTTTAACTTCTAAAGCCTCGTTTGAGCTGCTGCTGCAAAAAAGGAAGAAAGACGGCGTGGAGAAGATTCAAGTTTAAAGGCTCCTTTACAATCACGATGATGTCATAGAGCAGAACAATCTATGACATCATCGTCATAGAGCAGAACTGGCTAATGGTCACGTGACAGCCCAGGATCCTGTCAGGATGATTCCAGGTGGGTTTGTGCACAGATGCCTGCTGGTCAAACGGTTTGAGCACCCGCCTCCCACCTGGGGGGCTGATGTTCGTAACTCTGTACTTTCATCACAGCCTTTTTACTTATTTAACTTGGGTGTGATCCTGCGGAGGGAGAAGCGCTCGTCAGCAGCAAAAAAACGTCGCATTAATGAGGAATTGACTAGTTTCAGTTTAGTTTTTTTTTTAGTTTTGGTCTTAGTCTTATTTTTTTAGGTATTAACTCATTGACTGCCAGACCTTTTCCGAGCAGAGCTCCATATTGCCAGGATTTTTAAGCATTTTCACTGATTTTGGGAGATCCACAGAATATTGTGTACTATGCCAATACAAACACTTAATGTACCAAAGGAAAGCTTAGACTCTCTTCTTTTATCAGAAACAAACATTTGTTTCTAGCTTTTTCCATTCTTTAGTAATCTGCAGTAGAACATGGCTTTGTTGCAGCAAAAATGCCTGTTTCTGACCAAAAAGCTGAGAAAACGACCTTTGAATGCTGAGGTCCGCTTCAAGTGGAAAAGTGTCTTTAATGCCAATATTTTTTTACTTTAGTAACACCTTCATCATCTGATCAGCTGTTTACTTCTATGAAACAACAAATACAACACTGAGAAAAGAGTTTTGGAGGCTAAATAATTATTTACGAGCTAACTAAGTCACAACAAGCTTGTTTCACAACACAATATTTGACTGAAACATAGAGCAGAAACGTCTCTCCCTCCTCCTTGTACCGCAGCTTAGGTGCCCCCCCCCCGGGAAACAACCGCGTGCTGTTGACTTACTTTCACTTTCAGCTGCCGCACTTCGCTGCTGTATTTCCATCGTGTCTTCGATCGATCGTGTCTGTCTGTCACTGATCACTTTTTCCACAAACTTTCCTCCTTCATCCACCTCCTAAGCTGCTTCCATTACGACCATTGGTCAGGGTCACCGATGACCTCCTGGGGGCCGCTGACCGGGACTCTCCCCCCCTGCTTCCCCTTAGTCGGACGTGAGCTTACACGGTGTCGGGGTTTGCTGACTGGACGACGTCATGCTTGTTGTCTGGTTTTCTCATTCTTTTCATCGCTGTTTCTTTGGCTCGTCTTCGTGGTTGGACATGCCAGAAATGAGCCGTGACATTGAGCCCTTTAACACTAAAAAGTTGTTTATTATGTAACAATGGTTTTATGCATGGCCCTTGTCAAAAACACTTTAAAGAGATTAATGAATAGATAAATAAACGAATAAACGAAGCCTCCTGCCAGATTTCCACTTGATTTGCAGCCATTTGAGAAACACATCAGAAAACTTTCATACCCTGCAGTGAAGGCCTTATTAGATTAATCTTCAAAGAATTTCAACATTTTTTCTTGTTTTTTTCATCCAAAATGATGTAGAAGCAGCAGACATGGGGACATGGAAGGTTCCTGTGAATATAAATGGACTGTTGCTGTGCTGTTGCATGGCTCTCCAGCCTGAGTAAGCAGAGTGTCTTAATTATTTACCATGCACTTAAATTTTAAAGCAAATATACAGGAGTTTGTCAGCAAACTGGAGGTTCAAGGCTTCTTAAAGAGTTTAAAAATGGGAGGAAAAACCACGTATAACGGGGAAAATATCTCAGAGATTTAGTCTGCATTATTAAAACTCTGATTGTAGCCTAATTAAACATTTAACATGAGCTTTCTGTGCTTACGTTGGTGAAAACGTGATGAGGGTGAGGTTTTAGCCGAGGCCCGTCGGCAGCTCCGTGCCGCTCATGAATGATGGATGGGAATGATGAATACAGACCAGTCTGAGTCGCTGTCTTCGTGTGTTAAATGATCTCTCGTAATTACAGCAGTCAGAGTCTACCTTCTCATTTTAATATTATACACGAGATCATTCATGTTTTGCGGTTAATTTAATTTCTTTGACGCCTATCTTTCCTGTCATCGCCACAAAAATACAGAACCTTTCTCCTCCTTCATGGTTCAGTTTATGAGCTTATTGCTCATTTGATAAGCTGCTCGTCCAGATTCCATTTCCTATTTTAGAAATGCCGTTTGAGCATATTTAGAGGACTTAATTTTTTCTCTTGTGCAATAGGTACATTTGAGAAATCGACCCAGTTTTGCTAGAATTGTTATGCTCCATGATGATTTGAGGATTTATCCTTTGACAGCAAAGATCCCAGCATGTTTACAGCTTATGGAGGATCATTTTCTAAATGCATTTCTGTCCTCTGAGGCGGTAATAATCCAAAATGTTCTTTTGACGCCTTTTAGTGCTTTGATGAGTAAGACTGTGTTGGATTTTTTTTTGTTGTTGTTGTTTTTCTCTCACTAGACTTCTTTGTTTAAAGGTTTGCAGACCCACTGCTGAGATTTATGCATTTTTACTTATGGCAAAACATTTCTAAAAAGTTTACATCAACACGACATGAAAACAAACTTGTGTCCAACAGTGCAGCTGATTTCATCGTGCCAGGCCGCCGTCAGGAGGGACGGGAACTTTAAAAGCAGGTTTCTCTCAAGATCTGCTCCATGAAAAAGTTAAAGGTTCTTTTGAAAAATCAGCAATGAGTTTATAAGTCGAATAAAAGCTTAAGAGGGACCACACCCCAGCTCATTCATCTGCAAGCCAAACGGGAAATTTCTGCAGTAAAATTGTCTTGTAGTTGTTACATTTGATTAATTATTTGATCAAAATCAAAAGCAGTGATGATAAAAAACGACGAACCACGTAGAACCGTGGAAACCAAAAGTGATGTGTGTCACATCTGTCCATATCAGTGCACCAGAGGCGAAACTGAGCACATTCCTGGTTGCAGACGAAGCGGCAAACTCCGGCAGAAAAACACTGAGGTCGATGCAGAACGGCTGAAAAGTTGCACTTCCCCCCCTCCACCCAGGGCTGGGTGCTGGGTGTCAATCCCCATAATCCCATGATAAAAAGGCAAACTTCACAGCAGAAATAAACACGTTTACAGCAGAAATTAACATGTTTACACTTTTAAGTGGCATGTCCAACCACTTAAAAGTGGTCAAAGTCACTTAAAGTTGTACTTCCATGGTGATGTCATTAATATTTCTGTGTTCTCCATTATTATTGAATGCATTCTGCATCGTTTCTGTTTAAAAAAACCTTCTGGTATCTTTGTATCCAGCTGTATTTGTATACTAGAAGAGAGGCTTGTGGTCCAACGGCAGCTTTTCCGGGTCCTTCTCATGAATTTCCGTCTGATTGGCTGCCTCCCATCAGTGTATGAAGGAAGCTCCGCCCTCCGCTCTTATTTTGTTACAGACAGGAAATAGAGCCGACAAACAAGTTTGTTCCGCCATGCTAACAAACAGTTAGCTAATTAGCTTCTCAACTCCGAAGCTACAGTCGTGCCGTCTTTACTTCTAGTGTGTAGTGGAGGGTTACCTGCCTTCCAATGGACAGATAGAAACCCCACGTGGGATACGCTATTTGCAATGTGACGTAGAAGTGCGAGGCTGTTCCCGATTCGCTCTTTTCTTCGTATTGTTTCTCTGATGAGGAAGCACAGCCGACTGGGGGGAACGCAACGCTAGCAAGGCAGCATGTGTAAGTAAACAAGGGGAAACCCTCCGTATTTCAGAAGGAGCAAGTTAAACGGCTTTTCAGTGGAAGGAGGCCTTTAAACTTTTAACATTTTTAAATGCTCGGTTCCTACGCTGCTTTTTGATTTTCACGAACGGGTAAGCCGTAAACTCTGACTCTATACTGCCGCCACGGTTTCCGGTGGTATCGCTCCGTTTCATCTGGAGTACTCTGGATTCGTAAGCTCTCTCGCAGCGGACATACTGACGGATCTAAGCGTCCGTATCCGTGTTTACCGTAGGGTATGAACGGGCCTGAACCCTGAGAAGAAACTGAGGTCTTGGTTTCAGAACAGCTGATTTAAGTTGGTTTAATCAACTCAGTGTAGTTCAACCTGGGGCTAGCACCGGCAGGATAAAAAGCCAACATCAAAGGAGTCCCTCGTTCGTTCGTTCTACTTAAAGCTCTGATGAAATGAAGGAGTTTTACTGCAGATAATGTCTGATAGAAGCTGCCCGTCTCCACCACGATACTGGACGTACACTGAAGGACGACTCAACGTAATAACTTCCGAAGGACCCAAAGTGATGCAGAAACTTTACCGGTGAGTAAATGCACGTATAAACTCCTGGAAATAAGGTCCAGGAACCTTTGTGAAATGGAAAACTCAGTTTCCGTCATTCCAGCGTTGAACAGCTTCATGAAACTGGAGATGTTCTGCATTTAAACATAAAACATCAAACTGGACACGTCAGGATTACACTTACTTTTCTTCAAATATTCCAGTTACTTTTATTGAAATATTGCAGTGAGGAGGGCCCGTTTCGGCCCCCCGGACCATCTATTTGCCCCCCCCTGATATAGGCCTTTACCGGATGCTCTCAAAGACACATTCTTCCTTTCTTTTTAAAAATGTCCATTAAATTAATCGTGTGAGGGCGATAATCATATTTTATTCAATACTAACAACTTTTCGGGTGCTTTTAGGTCACAGTAAAGTCTCGCGCTGGATGAAAGCACCTTTAATGCTGCATGTGCTCAGATCTTGTGCCTGAGGCTTATTACAGTAAACTGAAGCATTATGTGCGGCTCATTCTAATAGCCGTGTGAGCAGTTTGCCTCCATCAGCACATTCAGCCACTTTTCTTAAATGAGTTTTTCTTGTTAAACATGCTTCACACTGCTTGCATTGGTGACACACTGACAGCTTGTCTAAGTTATAGATGCAAATAAAACTTTAAAGCATGTGGGCATCCATCTGGGGAAAATGTAGATGTAGCATATCACTGCTCTGTGATTTCATTTCAACTTTCCTGACGTGGAAAAGAAATGAGATACATGATAGAAAGTGATATCACACTTAAACTGTGATGTAGGAACACTGCATGTAAGCGGAGCAGGTTGTAGGACATCACTGTACCTCAACTAAACATGTGCATCATCACATGCTAGGAAGTACTTTGACTAAAATACTTCCTCTCCAATCATTCTTCTACGTGTAAAAGCAGCTTTAGCTTCCAGGTTTGCCTCTTCTAGCATTTTAATAAGTTCCTCGTCCTCCAAAATACGCAGATGGGAGAGGATGAGATCATCTGCCCCTGAAATGCTCAGAAACATCTGCAACGCTCCTTTTCTCTTCTTCTGTGCTCTTATAAGGCAGCGCTGATCCAACGTGGTGATAACCGGATGTGGTCGCCGAGTGTAATGTGGAGATTAGGGAATGACAGGTTCTGTTCTCCCCCAGCGGCGGGACGAGGGCGACCTGGGTGGAAGGATTTCCTCCACAGAGGAAACAAAAAAGACAAAATGCTTCAAATCTCATGTCATAATGTGAAATGTGATTGTTTATAAACCACAAAACTTTATTAACTCTGCAACATTTACAGTCCAAAGAGCCATTTTTGCCTCAATCCAGCTAAATAAAAGTCGTCCAGAGCCGCAAATGTTTCACGGACGTTTTTCAAATAACAACTTACAATTTTTAATAAATACTAACTTTATGAAATTTTTAAAGAACCACAGTTTTATTCAGACTTTTAGGTTTTAGAAAACAAAACTACGGAAGAGGATTAGGGCCACTGACAAAAAAAATGTAATAAAATTCTGAGAAGAAAGTCAGAATTTTGACTTTTTTCCAGAACATTAACAAAATAAATAAATAAATAAATTCAGGAAAAATTTTTTATTATTATTTCAGTTACCGAGAATTCTGACTTTCGTCCGATATTGGGAAAAAAAATCCCCCAAATTTGTTTTAATGTTCTGGAAAACAGTCAAAATTCTGAGTTTTTGTTGTTTGTTTTTATTTATGTTTGTTTGTTTGTTTTTGCGGCAATTGAAAAAAAAAACTCCAGATATATTTTTTTATGTTCTAGATAAAAGTCAGAATTCTGACTTTTTTCAGAAATTGAAAAAAATCAATAAATACTGAATTAAAAAAAAAAAAAAAAAAAATCTGAGGAAAAAAGTTTTTTTCAGGATTTTTTTTCTTCAGGGGCCCTAATCTTCTTCAGTACAAAACAAAACAAAAAAACTTTTTTTAAAAAAAGGTATAGTTCCATTTTCTTTATGGGATGTTGTTTTTTTGAGAGTGTTGCAGAAGAAACCCAGAATTTCCAAGCTAATGAGAAAAGAAACAGAAAAAAAATAGTATTACTGGTACTTTTACTTGTAAAAATTTAGTGTAATTATTCCAATGAAAAGCTGCTAAAACCTGCATTTATTATCATCTATATTTTAAATATTCCTCCGTTCTTCGTCATCTTTAGTTGATGTTATTGAGCGGTTGTGGACGGTCCAAAGAGCCACTTGTTGCAGACCTCTTACATGTTCAGCCGCAGTGATCGAACGACCCCCAGCACACTGTGATTGGCTCATCATCCCATGGGAGCATCGGTTTCTGATTGGCTGTCACAAAGGTCAAGAGCAGCCGTATCCGAGCTCGGCCTCAGCCAGCTCTTCAAGTTTCGTGTTTTTTCTTCTCCTGGAGTTGATCAGACAGGAATATTCATCAAATGCAGCAAACAAGTAGACTCTTTACAGCCTGTTCCATCCCTGGCTGCAGATTTAATTGATATGGTAATGAGGCAGGATTTAGTCGCCGGGCGGCCTTGCTTCTCCAGCAAATCTATGCTGGAAGATTTCTTTCATCCGTCAGGAGCAAGTGTCAGCTGGGTGTCTGATTTAGACGGAGTGAAGAGAAACTTGTGCAGGCCAATGTTAAATGAGCAGAAGCAAGTCATGGGGAGGCTTTGCAAGGTCTTTTTCATCATCAATATGTGGCGTGTTTAATTCCTCTGAATATGGAAAGCAGGGGGGTGATTGACAGCTTTGCGTAGGTTTACCTGTTTTCTAGTTGTTGAGTAAAAGACTGACGATACGGAAACCCCCCCAGCCTCTGACCGTCTGACGGCCCGTCCACACGAGGTCAAACTCTGGCCTAAATTCACCAACGTTTCACCGAACCAGCCTGTCATCCATACCAGGCCGGCATTCGGGGGCCGGAAAACCTTCTGTTTTTATCAAGCCGTCAGAGTGGGACGATTCTGAAACGCCGTCTGCGCGGTTCTTTAAGATCTGACCGCTTTTTTTCCTTACGCGTCACAGCTTCGCCTCTAAACGCGCACGCGCTACATGCTAGGTTTGGATGGTTGCTGCTCGTACCCGTTCGCCCGCTCGTACTTGCCGCCATCTTTTCAGTTTGGTTGTTCAACCTTCTTTTTTGGAGTTTCTGGCGGATCGCAACCGTAGATCGGAGCATTCGGTTGGGTTGTTTAACATTGTATACATGCCCAACATTTCATCGCCTGTTTTCGCCTATTTTTGCTTTTAGCACCTAGAGCTGGACGATTATGGAAATAATTATGATCACGATTATTTTCACTGACATTGAAATCACAATTAATATACACAATTATTCATTGATTTTATAAAAAGTGTTTGTTGAACCACCAAAACTCAACCTCAATTATAACTTAATAAAAAAAAAAACACAACCGGAAATAAATTAGAAACAAGTGAAGGGGTAAAATAAGAATAATATATGTATAAAAATGAACACCCATCTACATACATTCCTGCTCTATACTCGCTGCAGTTTGCCTCCTGTAGCTCCACCAGTCTGTTCAGGATTAATCGTTTTTATTCAATTACAGTGTTTTTATGACCGTGAGAAGCAAAATTGAAATCCCGATCAAAATTCGATTAATTGTTCAGCCCGATTAGCACCACAGCGCCACTTACAGGCCGGGCATGTATGTTACAGCGTCTCCATGCATTCATGAGGTCGATCACGTTTATTTTACGTCTCCGTCTTTAAGACAAACGGTCTGGAAAATAAAAGCGTTTCGTGTTGGTTTCGACTTCGTGTGGACACGGTCTGAGAGGGTGAAACGGTCGCCAGTGTTCAGTTTGGTGAAAAACTCACTCTCCCACATCAAATGTTGAATTCTGACATTAACAAGTGGTATATGAATATATATGTTCATTCATTTTCTGTACCGCTTATCCAGTTCAGGGTCGGGGGGGGGGGTTGCTGGAGTCTATCCCAGCTACCATCAGGTGAGAGGCAGGTTCACCTGGACAGGTCACCAGTCTGTCGCAGGACCAACACAGAGAGACAGACAATCATTCACATTCATTCATAGGGACAATTTAGAGTGATCAATTAACCTAATATCATGTGTTTGGATGGTTGGAGGAACCGGAGAACCGGAGAGAACCCACACATACACGGGAGAACATGCAAACTCCACACAGGAAGGAACTGTTCCAACCAACCAGCCCAAACAAAGCCAACACATCATCATCATCAATCAATCAATCAATCAATCAAAACCTTGTCTAAAGCTTTTCAAACGTTCCAAAAGTCAAATCCAGGCATTTATAAGCTAAACATGTTCCATCGTTGCCATAGAAACTAATCTGGTGTATTAGTTTTTTATTGTCTAATTTCCAACACGGATAAAGATGGCTGACTGTCCTGATCCACGGAGCTCTCCACCAATTGCAACATGTTTTTTATGCTGTAAACATGTTTATTTCTGCTGGAAATGTGTTTTTCTGCTGTAAACATGTTTTTTATGCTGTAAACATGTTTCTATGCTGTAAACATGTTTTTTCTGCTGTAAACATGTTTTTTATGCTGTAAACATGTTTATTTGTGCTGTAAACATGTTTTTTCTGCTGTAAACATGTTTTTCTGCTGTAAACATGTTTTTTCTGCTGTAAACATGTTTTTCTGCTGTAAACATGTTTCTATGCTGTAAACATGTTTTTTATGCTGTAAACATGTTTTTTCTGCTGTAAACATGTTTATTTCTGCTGTAAACATGTTTATTTGTGCTGTAAACATGTTTTTTCTGCTGTAAACATGTTTTTCTGCTGTAAACATGTTTTTTATGCTGTAAACATGTTTTTTATGCTGTAAACATGTTTATTTCTGCTGTAAACATGTTTTTTATGCTGTAAACATGTTTTTCTGCTGTAAACATGTTTTTATGCTGTAAACATGTTTATTTCTGCTGGAAATGTGTTTTTTCTGCTGTAAACATGTTTTTTATGCTGTAAACATGTTTCTATGCTGTAAACATGTTTTTTCTGCTGTAAACATGTTTATTTGTGCTGTAAACATGTTTTTCTGCTGTAAACATGTTTTTTATGCTGTAAACATGTTTCTATGCTGTAAACATGCTTTTTCTGCTGTAAACATGGTTTTTCTGCTGTAAACATGTTTTTTATGCTGTAAACATGTTTCTATGCTGTAAACATGTTTTTTATGCTGTAAACATGTTTTTTTCTGCTGTAAACATGTTTTTTATGCTGTAAACATGTTTATTTGTGCTGTAAACATGTTTTTTTCTGCTGTAAACATGTTTTTCTGCTGTAAACATGTTTTTTCTGCTGTAAACATGTTTTTCTGCTGTAAACATGTTTCTATGCTGTAAACATGTTTTTTATGCTGTAAACATGTTTTTTCTGCTGTAAACATGTTTATTTCTGCTGTAAACATGTTTATTTGTGCTGTAAACATGTTTTTTCTGCTGTAAACATGTTTTTCTGCTGTAAACATGTTTTTTATGCTGTAAACATGTTTTTTATGCTGTAAACATGTTTATTTCTGCTGTAAACATGTTTTTTATGCTGTAAACATGTTTTTCTGCTGTAAACATGTTTTTATGCTGTAAACATGTTTATTTCTGCTGGAAATGTGTTTTTCTGCTGTAAACATGTTTTTTATGCTGTAAACATGTTTCTATGCTGTAAACATGTTTTTTCTGCTGTAAACATGTTTATTTGTGCTGTAAACATGTTTTTCTGCTGTAAACATGTTTTTTATGCTGTAAACATGTTTCTATGCTGTAAACATGCTTTTTCTGCTGTAAACATGTTTTTTTCTGCTGTAAACATGTTTTTTCTGCTGTAAACATGTTTATTTGTGCTGTAAACATGTTTTTTCTGCTGTAAACATGTTTATTTGTGCTGTAAATATGTTTTTTATGCTGCTAACATGTTTATTTCTGCTGTAAATGTGTTTTTCTGCTGTAAACATGTTTATTTCTGCTGTAAACATGTTTTTTCTGCTGTAAACATGTTTATTTCTGCTGTAAACATGTTTATTTGTGCTGTAAACATGTTTTTTATGCTGTAAACATGTTTATTTCTGCTGTAAACATGTTTATTTGTGCTGTAAACAGGTTTTTTTATGCTGTAAACATGTTTTTTCTGCTGTAAACATGTTTATTTCTGCTGTAAACATGTTTTTTCTGCTGTAAACATGTTTATTTCTGCTGTAAATGTGTTTTTTTGTTGTAAACATGTTTAATTCTGCTGTAAACATGTTTTTCTGCTGTAAACATGTTTATTTCTGCTGTAAATGTGTTTTTTCTGTTGTAAACATGTTTATTTCTGCTGTAAACATGTTTTTTATGTTGTAAACATGTTTATTTATGCTGTAAATGTGTTTTTTCTGCTTTGTCGTTGGCCTTTTTTACAAGGCAGTCTGTGGGGATTTGCCCAGTTTTGGGGTCACCCCGTAGTGGATGAGGGGGAATTGCAGATATTTCTCTTCCGGGTGGCTTCACAGTGCCCACCACAGGTTGCTGCTTGAAAGTTCAGTAAGGTTCTTTTTTCTTTCTTTCCATTTTTGTTTTCTTAAACTGGTGTAAAATATTTTAGACGACCAGTCTACCAGTTTTATACCACAATGCAGTATAAAACCACACCAGATTTCTTCAAGCTCTCCCATTTTAACCTTTCAAGATCCGACCCTGGTTTCTTTACACGTGAAATCTCTTTGAATATGAGTCAATACCCAAACAGAAACACTGGGTCCAATGTTTATGTTGAGGTACAGCATGTCCTTAGAAAACAAGTCCACAGATAGCACAGCACTTGATATTCTTAATTGGTCTGCTAATTGGACCGATTTATTAACTTTAGACTGCATAAACAGAAACCACAAACGGCTCGCTGAAGACATATATTCTCCCCGGTCTCCCATTAACCATATTTGATGTGTCACTCCTACTTTATAGCAAATTACACTTTAGAGATGAACAAATTGGCCCTCAGGAATTATGGTCCTATTTACAGTCACATGCTACATCAGATATGAAATAAGACAGATTCAACCAAAGAGAACTCTTTTTTTAGGCATTAAGTAGGTCATGAATTTGCGAAGTGCAGATTACCATTTCTACCCCCAGTTCCATTAATCAGTGCTTCCACCACCGAGTCCCACCAGAGAAAACAATGAAGAAAAGCATGTTACTTTGGAATTAATCTATTAATCAAATGGTGCATGAAGAAGTACCTGCGACACTGCATGAGCAGAGGGAAAGCATCCAGGGGGTTGTGGTAATGAGCAGAAATGCATAACGGCCTCCTCTTATCTGGGATATTCTGTCAGGTTGCGCCACACTTCACAAAGACATTTTAATAGGGTTTAAGGATCACATATACCACCTTAGCTGCCCGTTCTCATCAGAATGTGGACTTATTTCACTACACTTCCCATAAAGTGGCATCAACACATACTTTTGTAGTTTTACGTAACATTTAATGGTATTCACTGTAAGAGAACGACGCCCTGCTCAGAAACGTAACCTTAACCCTAAACAAGGACATACAATGACAGACTAAAATCTTAAAGGAGCTGCATCATGAAAAATGTACTTTTAAGAGCTTTTCGGCATGTTACTGTGTTATTTCCTCATAAAAACTTCAGTTATGTTGTGCATATTCAAGCACATATCTATTTATTTTGTTTGTCACTTACGTATTGTGTCTTACGTTTTGTTTATGTGTGATTTATTGTGTCTGGTCTTGTTATGTCAGTGTTTTGTCTTTTGGTCCCCCTTGTAAAAGGAGTGCAGAATTATTAAGCAAATGAGTATTTTGACCACATCATCCTCTTTATGCATGTTGTCTTACTCCAAGCTGTATCGGCCCAAAGCTACTACCAATTAATCATATCAGGTGATGTGCATCTCTGTAATGAGAAGGGGTGTGGCCTAATGACATCATCACCCTATATCAGGTTTATTAGGCAAACAGAATTATTAGGCAACTTAACAATAAACAAATATATACCCATTTCAATTATTCAATTATTTAACCAATATAACAGCTCAACATTCACAAATATACATTTCTGACATTCAAAAACCAAACAAAAACAAATCAGTGAGCAATATCGCCACCTTTCTTTGCAAGGACACTGAAAAGCTGCCATCCATGGATCCTGTCAGTGTTTTGATCTGTTCACCATCAACATTGCAGCAGCAGCAACCACAGCCTCCCAGACACTGTTCAGAGAGGTGGACTGTTTTCCCTCCTTGTAAATCTCACATTTGATGAGGGACCACAGGTTCTCTATGGGGTTCAGATCAGGTGAACAAGGAGGCCATGTCATTAGTTTTTCTTCTTTTAGAGCCTTTCTTGTTGAAGCCACGCTGTGGAGTACTTGGATGCGTGGGATGGAGCATTGTCCTGCATGAAAATCAGGTTTTTCTTGAAGGATGCGGACTTCTTCCTGTACCACTGCTTGAAGAAGGTGTCTTCCAGAAATCTGGCAGTAGGACTGGGACTCTCTCCCCCCTTCTCCCCCCACCCTCCTCTCTCTCCTTATACACCACACCCCATCCCCTCCCCCCCCCCCCCCCTCTCCTTCACTACTCCACTCCCCCCCCCCTTCCACCCACCCCCCCCCCTCCCCCCACCCCCATACCCCCCCCCCCCTCCCCTCATTCACTCCACCTCTCTCCCCTTCCCCTTCCCCCCCCCCCCCCCCCCTCCCCTCCCCCCCCCCCCCCCCTCCCTCCTCCTCCTCCCTCCCCTCTCCACCCCCCCCCCCCCCCCCCCACCCCCCCCCCCCCCTCCCCTCCTCTCACCCCCTCCCCCCCCTTCCCCCCCCCCCCCCCTCCCCCCCCCCCCCCCCCCCTCCCCCTCTTCTCACAACCCTCCTTCCCTCCCTCCCCCCCTCCCCCCCCCTCCCCCCCCCCCCCCCCCCCCCCCCCCTCTCCTCACTCTCCCCCTTTCCCCCTCACCCCTCCCCCCCCCCCCCCCCCCTCCCCCCCCCCCCCTCCCCCCTCTTCCCTTCCCTCCCTTCCCTCCCCCCCCCCCTTCCCCCCCCCCCCTCTCTACTCTATTATCATTCTATATCTTTACTCATCCTTTCATTCTTTTTTTTTTTTTTTCTTTTTCTTTTCTCTTCTCTTCTCCCTCCCTCTTTCCTCCATTTCCTCTCTCCCTCCTTTTCTTTGATTCTAATTACTAATATACCACTATATTCATCTTCACCCCTCCCCCTTTCATCCTCTTTTTTTTTCTTTTTTCCCTCTCTTCTCTTTTTTCTTTATAATCTTTTTTATTACTCCCATTCTTATTTAATTTTAAATTCCACTCCTCTCATTCCTAATATATTAATATTTCATTAACCCCTCCCTCATTTCCCTCCCTCATCTATTACATTCCTTATTAGTTATTTATTTTTATATCTTGTTTAGACACTAACATTTATAAAAAAAAAATATAAAAAAATCTTCTTATACCCATTTTAAATCTATCTTCTTTTCTAATTTAAATATATTTTATATTATATATATATATATTCACATATGTTTTTACACCCAACTCTTATAAAGTCGCTCTCCCACACCCCCCCTCTTTTTCTTTTCTCCTTATTCTCTTCCTTCAAACATATTTTTTTATATTTAAAAATAAAACCCACACCACTACCCCATCACACCCCCAACCATCACACCACCCACCCTCCCAAAAACATCTTTTTTTCTACCAAATCATCAGACCATCTGACACACCCCCACACCCCCCCCCCTCCATTCCCCTCCCTCTCCTCTAACTTTTCCCCTTTCTATCACTTTACCCTTCTCCCATCATCACCCCATACCCCCTGCCCTCATGATCTCTACCTTTTCTTTCATATTTCTACCTTCTTTCTTTCATATTTCTACCTTTTTTTTTCATATTCTACCCTTCCCTTAATACCTATTATCTCCCTTCTCTACACTATACCTCTCCCTCTGCTCTTCTTCCTTTCTCTCTTCCTCCTCCCTCTGCTTCTTTCCCCCCTCTTTCCCTCCTCTTCCTCTCTCTTTTCTCCAACCTTCCCCCCCCCCCCCCCTCCCTTTTTTTCCCCCCTCCCCTTCTCTTCTCTATTCCCCTCTTTTTTTTTTTTTTTTTCCAATCCACATTGATCCTTTTTAAAAAATTTGTTTTTTTTTTTGGATCCAAACCCCCTAAAATTAAATCTCCACCCCCTACAACTTCCCCTAAAAAACATTAAACCCCCAAAATCCCCTTAGACGCTCATTGATGCTGGACTTGATGAAGCTCACAGGTCCATTCCTTATGAAGTCCTCCACACGTCTGAAAGGCCCTTTCCTAACCATCTTCTCCAGGCTGCTGTCAGCCCTCCGGCTTCTACACCGTTTTCTTCCACACTTCTTCTTTCCACTTAACTGTCCATTAATGTGCTTTGAGACACTCTGAGAACATCCAGCTTCTTTTCTATCACTTTTTGTGTCTTTCCACCTTGTGCAGGGAGTCAATGATGGTTTTCTGCACAACTGTCAGATCAGCATCTTCCCCATGATTGTGAATTCTTCTAAACCAACACAGAGACTTTTTAAAGGCTCAGGGTACTTATGGAGGTGTTTGGATTACTGACCTGATTAGAATGTGACACTCTGAACCTGCAATACTGGAGCTTTTCACAATATTCTAGTTTTTAGAGTTTTTGAATTTGAGGTTTTCTTAAGCTGCAACTTCTAATCAGCAACATCCAAACAAATAAAAGCTGGAAATATATTGATTTGCACATTATTTATCTATACAATATGTAAATTGCACCTTTTAAGTTGAATTATAGAAATAAATTAACTTTTTCAGGATATTCAAATTTTTGGGTCGTACCTGTAAAGGAAGCAGTTAGAGACAAAACATCATTTAAGAATATTTTTCAATTTCTTCCACTTTACAATTGTTCATTTATCACAGACTTTTGTGGTTGCTGTGGTTTAAACCTGATCTAACCTTTCAATCCCACCCAGCAGTTACCTGTGCAAAAATAAATTAACTCTTCAGTGAGTGCATGTACATTCTCAGCACAGCGAGGACAACAAGCTGATGACGGTTCCTGAATCAAACAGCATGCAGTGCAATGTGCAAATGCAGCTCAGAGATGAAAAATTCTAATAAAGAACCAAGAAAATTGTCCACGGCTGATGAGACAATCCAGCGGCTGTGTGCGGCTTCATGCTCTGGTTCGTGCACACATTTACCAAAGCTGAATTTCTCCTTATCGAAGGATTCATAAATGCTGGACCTCATTTCAGACTTGAGCACATGAAACATCTTGGCTGTTAACGTGTTTGCTTTCAGCGTCTTCAATGTCAAAGAAATGTTTCTGTAGAGCACAAAAAAGTAGGTCAAAGGGCAATGTGTTGCACCCAGACCAGCACAACACAGCGTTCCCCGTTGTTTTCCCATTTAGCAGCATGTATCTGTCAGAGAGAGCCTTCATCACTGTCAGAGATGAGAGGAAGCATGACAGGCTTTCAGAAACTTCACACCTGACACGTCTGCTTTGGCCAGAGCTGCAGGTTCGGGGGGACATTAGAGTTTCTATAAATACAACAAAGGTTTGCCAGTGAAAGTTTGAGCTTATGTTTTCACCGTGTGGAGTTCCAGAAACGAGGTCTAGTCAGAAACTCGGGTTAATTTAATCTAAGCTGAGCAACTCTGAGTATTTCCCCCAGATACTCTGTACAAACCAAACTGGGACCGGACGTTTTATTCCTTTTCATTCATCTGTAGTTACCTGAACGTTAACGTTAACCGCTCGTTAACTCCTGAATAATGTCAAACATGCATTTTCTGTCCGCATTTTTTACATTTTCCACAGAGAGTCTGTTGTTTCTAGTGGGTAAACCAACAGTCAACCCCCCCTACCTCTTATACCTCTTTCCTTCTCTTAATCCCCCCTATCCTCCCTCCATCCGCGACTCACCCCCTCCCAATCTACTCCCCCTTTCATCCCCTTCTCCAACTCCACAACCCAACAAACAAATTATTTACAAATTAATTCAAATTTATAATTTCATTTTATTTTTTTTCATATCCACTATTATCATGTAATTTTTTAAAAAATTTATTTTTTTTATATTTATTTTTTTTAAATTTTCTTTATTTTACAGCATATACTTATGTTTGATCTTCATCACCCCATTAGCTCCCCCTGCCCCCCGCCGCCCCCCCGTGCTCTCTCCTTCTCTCCTCCTTTTCTCGTCTTAATTTCTTACATTTTTGCACCATCGCCGCACCTCGGCCGCCAATTGTCAACTTACCAACTCCTTTCCTTACCTACCCTAACCAGCCCCCCTAGCGGCTTTTCTTTTTTTTTCCCCCTTGTTTCGTGTTATCTCTCATGGCGTTTACCCCCCACCACACCTCCTCTCTATCTCTTTTCCCCCGGCGCCGCGCTCTCCCCATTTTTTGATTTTCAGGAGGAGCCAAGGGGGCGCGACAGAAAGGGGACGGTAAGACACCCCCACCCAGCTTCACATTTCTCTATTCAAAAGAGACCGGAAGCTACGTCCAGTAATTATATACAGTCTATGGGGTAAACACTTCATTTAACGCTTAAGGGGGGGGGGGGGGACAGCAGGTGAAAACCCTGTGTTTTCATCACCTCGTCAATTTTGAGATTTTCCTCTTTTTCCTCCTTCAACATGTTTTTTTCAGACTCGTGTAAAAAAACATCATAAATCAGCATTTAGGAGTTTATTTGCTGATTCTTTGTCTGATGAACCAAATCTCCTCAAACTGCAGCTAAAGTTGGTGTTTTTAACGGAGCAGCACCGTGGTCCTCGTCTGAACCCGTCATGTCTGGTATCCATGGAAACGTCTCTTTTTCCTGAACCATGTCATCTCAACCAAACTTGATATTTCCAGCTCATGAATCTGATTGGATCTGATGTCTGTAAATAGTTATAGGACAAAAATGTGGAGAATTTTACAATCCAAAACTTTAAAGGCCGTTTTCTCAAAATGAGTTTTTTTCTCTTATTCCGGGTAAAAAATCTCCATTTCAGGAGCACTTACAGAAACCAAACTTTCAAGTTTTGCTCCTCACTGTATTCTTAAAGTTTTTACAGAAGGATTCTTTGATATCTCATTCACAGCCTGATTTATAGAACATTTCATCCCAAAAATATGCCAGAAAATGAGTTTTTTCTGGTTGTCGACAGTATATTCTAAATTGTGAAATGATCTATAGAGATATCCAAAATCCCCTCTGTAAAAACTTTCCGTAATTCAAAAAGAAACTTTGAACCTAGTTGAATCCAGTATTTAGTTTTTTCCCCCTAGAAATATATGCAAATTAGCGCACTTTTGGCTATATAACACCTAATTTGCATATTTAAACATAAAATTTAAGAAAACTTGCAATGCCAAAAATGATAACTCTGATGTGAGGAACAAAGCAGGAAAGTTTCATGGTGATACCAGTTAGTTAAAGTTTTTTACCCAATTTGCTTGTAGTGCCTTAAAAATCCACAAATATATCCAAATATTCCACTCGTAGCTCTGCTGGTTCTTCCCTCCCATGTTGTGCACAATGAATTCTGGGAAAGGCGAGGACACAAAGGGTGCATCGCATGTATCCTTCGTTTCAGGCCAAACGCAGTGCGGGTTTGGAGGGTGGATTCAGAGGGTCCTCCAGATGTGAAGCACCCGGTAGCAACCCTGTTTACGGATGTTGGGGATGCTGCATACGTGCTGCCTTTGCTACTATCCGCGGTGCTTCCCTGTGATTGGCTACTATCCGCGGTGCTTCCCTGTGATTGGCTACTATCCGCGGTGCTTCCCTGTGATTGGCCGGTACTTCTGCAGCATATAGTTCCCCTGTTGAATGCCGCCTATTCAGTCCTTTTGACGTGAAATCGGCTTCTCATTTGTACTCGATCAGAATGTGCGAGTCACGAAACATGAATTAATTAGTTCATTTTCACCAAGTGATGCTAGTTGGAACCACCAGATTACAGCAACTATGCTAAGCTAAGCTAAAGTCAGTGCTGCCAGATTCAGAGAATGACTGGGTCGGTTAGAAAATGTTTCTGCCCACTTGTCCAACTCAGGGGACTGCGGGGGGGCTCAGATTCACCCGGGGGGGGGGTGCCTTTAATAAATGATTGCAAATGTTGAAACGAAAAGCTGAATTTTACAACAGTTTGAAGCATCCTTTCGCTCCATTTCTTCCCCATATTGTTCAGACCAATTGCCGGAATTTGGCTCTCCCCCCAGGAATCGAAAATAAGGGATAATCAAAGAATTTATCTTTGAAATTATTATTTTTTTAGGATATATTAAGAAAATAAAAAAAAAAATAATATAAATAAAATTTACTTTTTTAATTACTAAAACCCCCATTTAACATTTCAAATATACTTTCTTTTCCATTTTGCCCTTTCTCTCCTTTTCAAATTTTCCGATATTTTGACTTATAATGATTAGAATTTATTATTGTATATTTTAAATAAAAAATTTTTCCCCATCTTCTCCCCAATCATCTTCTCTTTTTTCCCCACATTTTCTTTTTTTTTTTGATTATCTTTTCCCTATATATTTTCATATTAACCGTAACAAATAACTCTTCCCTCTGTTTCAAGATAGATATTTGACACAGGGCCAAATATTTGCTCATTATTACATCTGACTCTTCTCCCCACCCCCCCCCCCCGCGCCCTCCCTCGCCCCCCCCCCCCCCCCCCCCCCACCCAATACTTAAATCATTAATTTATATTTTTTTCTTTATTTTTTTTTTCTCTTACTTTTTTTTCTTTCCTGCCGGCGCCATCCTCACCCACGACAGCATCCCTGCAGCACTTGCTGCTGTTTCGTGGTGTGTAAGAGGATGTTTTGATTTTAAAATTTACATTTTGCAATTAAAAAAAATAAAAAAAAAATAAAAAATATAATCATCATCTTCCTTCATTTTCCTACTTCCTCCTTTCTCCTCTTTTTCTCGAATTTCACCGTTTTTTAATTTTATTTTTTATTATTTTTTTATAATTTAATAATTCTTCTTTTCCCTTCCTCAATCCTCATAATTAATTCTTTTCCGACCTCCTCTTCCTGCTCTCTGCACTATTTCTTCCTTCACTCCTTCATTCTGCCAGCTTTTCCCCCCTTTTTCATTCTTACTTTTTTCCCCCTTCTTTCTTCCCCCTCCCTCCCTTTTTCGTTTTCTATATCTCATTTCTCCTGTTATTCTTATTTTTTTTTTTTCCCCCCCCCATTTTTTTTTCCCCCCGGCAGACCCCCCTCTCCTTTTTTTTTTCTCCTGCAACGCCTCTCAAACATCACCCCCTCCTCCTTTTTCCCTCTACCACACCCCCCCCTCCTCTCCCCCTTCTTTATAATCTCTCTCTGATTATTTCTTGCGTAATTATGAAAACCCCCTCTTTTTCCAACCCCCCACCTTTTTTAAATCTCGCCCCTTGTGTCTAACACTATAACTGGTGAATACTGCGTTCTCCCACATCCCCCCTGTTCCTCCAGCTCGTCTCTGTGGATTGACACGTCTCACTGCTGAAGTCATTGTTCACAGCTGAGAAAACCACTGCAACGTGCTACATTATTTTGCAGGAAGAAACCATTAGGGACTTGTTAACTGTGGCTATAAAGGAGTGCACATATTCATCAGAATTATACAGACAGGCAGTGGCATTGGGAGCCAAGATTAATTGGAAAGACGCTCTGAAGGAAACATCCACACACCAACACACGTCCACCCTCAGCCTGGAAATGCGACTTGAGGCTGCAAGCTGAAGTCCTTCGACCGGGGATGTCAGACAGGCTCCACATTCAGCACAAACTGATCTCCAGTGAGCTGCACCTGTAAAATAACTGCATAATAATCTATAAATAATGAAAGCTCCACATTTTCACCTTTGTTTTACTACAAAAGAAGTAAAAGTACATTATTGAGATGTTACTTTTACAATATAGTCTTGCACAAGTTGACACACCATAACAATGTACAGTGGGTACGGAAAGTATTTAGACCCCTTTAAACTTTTACTATTTGTTTCGTTTCATTTTATTTCTCATTAATGTCACTCAGCACCCCATCTAGACAGAAAAAAACAGAAATGTAGAAATGTTTGCTAATTTATTAAAAATGAAAAACTGGAATATCTCATGGTCATAAGTATTCAGACCCTTTGCAGTGACTCATATTTAACTCATATTCTGTCCGTTCCTTCTGATCCTCCTTGAGATGGTTCTCCTCCTTCATTGGAGTCCAGCTGTGTTTAATTAAACTGATTGGACGTGATTAGGAAAGACACACACCTGTCTATATAAGAGCTTCCAGCTCACAGTGCATGTCAGAGCAAATGAGGATCATGAGGTGGAAGGAACTGTCCAAGGAGCTCAGAGACAGAATTGTGGCGAGACACAGATCTGGACAAGGTTACAAAAGAGTTTCTGCAGCACTAAAGGTTCCTAAGAGCACGGTGGCCTCCATAGTCCTTACATGGAAGAAGTTTGGGACGACCAGAACTCTTCCTAGACCCGGCCGTCCAGCCAAACTGAGCAATGGTGGGAGAAGAGCCTTGGTGAGAGAGTAAAGAAGAAGCCAAAGATCACTGTGGCTGAGCTCCAGAGATGCAGCAGGGAGATGGAGAAAGTTCCACAAAGTCAGTATCACTGCAGCCTCCACCAGTCGGGGCTTTATGGCAGAGCGGCCCGATGGAAGCCTCTCCTCAGTGCAGACATATGAAAGCCCGCATAGAGTTTGCCAAAAACACATGAAGGACTCCCAGACTGAGAGAAATAAGATTCTCTGGTCTGATGAGACCAAGATTGAACTTTTTGGAGTTCATTCTAAGCGGTATGTGTGGAGAAAACCAGGCACTGCTCATCACATGCCCAATACCATCCCAACAGTGAAGCACGGTGGTGGCAGCATCATGGTATGGGGGTGTTTTTCAGCTGCAGGGACAGGACGACTGGTTGCAGTTGAAGGAAAGATGAATGCGGCCAAGTACAGAGATCCTGGAAGAAAAGCTCTTCCAGAGTTCAGGAGCTCAGACTGGGCCGAAGGTTCACCTTCCAACAAGACAATGACCCTCACACACAGCTGACATAACAAAGGAGTGGATCAGAACCACTCTGGACCATTCTGGACCGGCCCAGACAGAGCCCTGACTTAAACCCAACTGAGCATCTCTGAGAGACCTGAAAATGGCTGAACACCACCGTTCACCATCCAACCTGACAGAACTGGAGAGGATCTGCAAGAAGAACCAGAAGATCCCAAATCCAGGTGTGGAACATTGTTGCATCATTCCTAAGAAGACTCATGGCTGTACCAGCTCAGAAGTACTTCTACTCAGTACTGAGCAAAGTACTCAATACTTATCACCATGTCAGATTTCAGGTTTTCTTTTTTTAATAAATTTCTACATTTCTGTTTTTTTTCTGTCAAGAACATGAACTTTTATGATTTCGACAAATGGCTGCAATGAACACATGCGCAACATTTGCCGGCCACTGCTACAACTGATCTGGGGACTGGCTAAAAGTTGCACTTCGACTGGTAATGTGTCCGATTCTTTGACAAGTAAAGCACTTTAGAGGTTTTGGGATGTACTCCCTAACGCTATAGTTTATGAAGCCCATTTGCACTGACCTGGGGAGGAGGATAACCTGACCCATATCCCTTCTGAATAAGGACGTAAAAATCCTGGCAAAAGTGTTGGCCCACAGGCTGGAGGACTTTCTTCCCGCTTTTATATCAAAAGATCAACTGGTTTTATGAAAAACAGGCAGTTATTTCATCATCTGAGACGGCTGTTTGACATTTTATATTTCCAACAACAAAAACACTGTAAATTATGGTGAACACTCATTAATCTGACACTTTATTTCACGTATCTATGCTCCCGAAAATGAGGCACCGCATAACGTTCTAATGCTAGCTAATGCTAACAGAGACAGCTGTGGTTCATGCTAGCTAATGCTAACAGAGACAGCTGTGGTTCATGCTAGCTAATGCTAACAGAGACAGCTGTGGTTCATGCTAGCTAATGCAAACAGAGACAGCTGTGGTTCATGCTAGCTAATGCTAACAGAGACAGCTGTGGTTCATGCTAGCTAATGCTAACAGAGACAGCTGTGGTTCATGCTAGCTAATGCAAACAGAGACAGCTGTGGTTCATGCTAGCTAATGCTAACAGAGACAGCTGTGGTTCATGCTAGCTAATGCTAACAGAGACAGCTGTGGTTCATGCTAGCTAATGCAAACAGAGACAGCTGTGGTTCATGCTAGCTAATGCTAACAGAGACAGCTGTGGTTCATGCTAGCTAATGCTAACAGAGACAGCTGTGGTTCATGCTAGCTAATGCTAACAGAGACAGCTGTGGTGTTGCTGAGAGTTAATGACTAATCTGAGAGATATTGTGAAATATCAGGTTATTTGCTCTGATCAGGGCAACGTTGGGACCAGAAAATAAAAGCAGTTCAGTCAGAAACACAAACGGATCAGGAAGACGGTGTCCTGCAGCCTTTAGTTTCATCTGCAGGACATGTGAAGCTACGTGGTCTGTACAGTCCTGAAACAAAACCAAAAGCCAAATATGGGAGAAAATAGAAAAGGAACCACCTTTGAAAGAGTTTAGTTTTTAAACTTTGATAAGTAATCATGAGATGTGCGTGTTATTACTGTGTTTTCCCATGTGGGCTTCCACATATGAGGCCCATGTAACTTAAACTACGAGATCTGCAAATTGGCCCAGTTCAAGCCCATGTCTTTATGAGAAAACACAGGTGGGGCTGCCATGGAAACCATGGACAAACCCACTTGGGTCCCTCATATGCAGCCACAATTGAACCCTTATGGGCCCCACATGCAACGAGTGTTCACCATAATTTACCGTGTTTTCGTTGTTGGGGATTAAATCCAGTGTTTTCTCCACCGTGGCAGCAAGTTATTCCTCCTCTGCTCTGATTGGCCGATATTCCTCCCCGATACGAACACACTGACATCAGTGGACTGAGCAGCACCGTCCACTTTTGTCTCAGACGGCAGAAATCTTCCTGAAATAAATGTCCGTGATCTTCTTCTTCACTTATTACCACATTAAAGTTTCCTCTGATGTTCCAGCAACCAGGAATGTGACGTCCTTCCACATTTCCTCCATGTTGGGAAGAAAAACATCCCGTTCTCATCTATTCTAGTTACACATGTACAGAAACGCCCCCCAAGCAATGGCGGCCGGTCTAGTTGTGGCGTTTGGTCTAGAGTTGGATTTTAACATCCAGACATCTCCACCCTCAGATCCAGATAGAATGATGGAAGAGTTAATCCCTAAATTTTTATTGGAGTCCGATGTTTTCAACAGTCGTTTGGATAGATAAAAACAAAGTAAATCTCCACCGCCGCCTCTGCAAATATGCCACAGTCTTTCATTTAAAGGAATATTCCACCCACAGAATGATGTAACTTTATCTTCCACTTCCCCTCATGGTGAGAAAGACTCTGCAGCACTTTTTTAATATCTTAAATGCGCCGCCCCCCCCCTTTACTGGAAATGACGTCATTTAGTAGATTTTTAGAGCCTAAACAGTACAATATCTAACTTCCGTGAAGTGCTCATATGCACATTCATGAAACTACGGAAGCCTCGGTGTTCAGAGCCTACTTTGCCGATAATACAAGCGTAGAAGAAGAAATTCGCTGTTAACAAACCGGGACAAACACAAGAGGGTCCAAGAGGGGTTGATATTGATTTAAAACAAAGAAAGAAAGAAAAAGAGAACGCGCGATCCCACGAGTTACGTAGTTTCGTGAATGTCCAAGTTTTCAACAGTCGTTTTGATGGATAAAAACAAAGTAAATCTTCACCACCGTCTCTGCAAATATGCCACAGTCTTTTATTTAAATATTTCAGCAGCCCGAATTTCTGGTTAAGAAGAGCCAGGACATTTGGGAGGGCTGAGGGTTGAACAGTTGTCACATGAAGGCTGTTAGAATGCTAAATATGTCTGCATGTGACAATAAGCCTTCTGTCTCCTCTGTTTCTGTCTGCTCCTCTCTAAATCAGAGGGGTTAATGCTCCAGCACAGCTTTGCTGTTATTGCTTTCTCCCAGCACCTTTAATCAAGGACTGTGTAGGACAGGCATGAAAACCTGCCACGACGTTACTTAGAGTGCTCAGCGTCATCAAAAATAATAAGTCATCCTAAACAACCTTGACTTTATATGCCGTTGAGAAAAGCTTTTTTGATTTGAAGATTTTTTTTTCTTCTCCTATTCAGAACAGATGGGATTCTGCAGCAATTCTAGGATGTATCACTCCATGATAAATGCACGAAGTTTAGCAAGAAACTGTTCAGACCCTGCTGTCTGACTCTCAGCAATCTCTGGCTGAATGTATTCCTCCTCATTTCTCTCTGAAATTCATTCTCTGCTTTATGTGTTGTCTGAAGCACATGCTCTTTGGACTCCTCTCTGGGTTTACAGGGGCCCCGTGGTGAGTCGATGGCAAGGACTCAAGCTGATCTCTGAAGGTGAATGACTTCAGCTTGAGAGAACCTCATCCTGAAAGCAAAACAACAAACAGACCAGCAACTTTTTTTATCAGCATATGCAAATATTTGGAATTTCTTTGGCAGATTCAAGGTTAGATTTCACAGAGAATATCCTCAGAGAACACAAGTGACTCTGGAGTTTGTCCAAAGTAGCATTTCTGCCATCTGGTCACAGCAGTCTGACAGTGATTATCAACATACACCAAATGGATGCTTCCCCTCATCGAGCCAGCGTTTCCGAGCAGATCTGTCTTTTATTCCAAGTGGAAAACAACCTTGTCTGCAGCATTTCTCAAACCAAAGAGAAAAGTACTGGGAGGAAGTTTCCCATACTTGTGTTTATACATCCATGTTTAAATATACAGTCGTCCTCAAAATTATTCGTATCCTTCAGTTAAAGAAATGCCTAAATTCACTATAGTATTTAAAAAACACTAAACTAAAGAAACTAATAATAAATAAAAAATTAAAAAATTATAATTTAGTGAAATAAAATATTGCTTTCGAATTGTGCACGGAAATAATAATTTAAAAAAACAAACAAAAAAAGCTGTCTCGGACACTTTAGAGCATCTTTCCCATGAACAGTGGATCAAAATTACTGTCAACAGGTGCAGACGTCTGATTGGACGTTACAGAAAACACCTGATTGCCTCAAAGTATTGCTCAACAAAATTTTAGCTTTGGACCCCATCATGCTTGTTTATTTGTTTTATTCCCTCCTCCAAGGAGGTCATGTTTTCAGTAGCGTTGGTTTGTCCGTCTGTCAGCACCTTTACAGTAAAAGTTCTGGACGGATTGACCTGAAATCTTCACCAGCCGTGAGTCTCAGTCCAACGACGAACCCATTTCATGTTGGTGGTGATCCGGATCACCGTCTGGATCCAGGAATGTTTTGAAGGATTCTCTATCATTGCGAGAGCTGCTTGGCGAAAGTCTGCGATCTCCAAAGGCTTTTCTAGTTTTTGGTTTTGATTTTAATATTTCTTTCAAACCACAACTCAAGTCAGTGTCATGATTTCATAGATTCTTTTTTATTATTACTATTGTCAATTTCTACTTATTTCACTGACAGATGATTTTTCTCACTCTTTAATTGACGCTTCGCCAGCCCCACCCCAGAACTGCCACTGACCAATCAGATCCAGTATCTGCTACCCCGATCAGATCCAGTATCTGCTACCCGATCAGATCCAGTATCTGTTACCCCGATCAGATCCAGTATCTGATACCCCGATCAGATCCAGTATCTGCTACCCCGATCAGATCCAGTATCTGCTACCCCGATCAGATCCAGTATCTGCTACCCCGATCAGATCCAGTATCTGCTATCCCGATCAGATCCAGTATCTG
>JALJCO010010001.1:0-59988 GCA_023101725.1 Atherinomorus stipes | reverse complement strand
TCACGTAGCTTGCGCTGCCTGGGCGCCGGGTGAAGCATCACTGCTTCAGGCTCAATAATCACTTGTCATGTCCGCAAAAAGTAAATAAAAGTTCGTATTCTTACCTGCTACTCGCCAACACCAGAGAAAAATATAATCCGGCAGTGGCAACCGCTTTTTGGGGTTGGCAAAGTTGGTAAACATCACTTCCCATTTGGTTCGCTGGACAGATCATTTGCAAGTGAACTTAGACCCCTGGCTTTAAAGATGGCCAGAGTTTCCTTCTTTGATGTATACAGTACCAGGATGTGGTTGGTGTTCATTTTGCAACAAATGATGCGGTCTATCCATGGTAACGGTCCACGGTCCGTTTAAACATGGTCCGTCACAAACAGTCACAGTGTGAATGCAACCTTAAAGACAGTGGGGAACTATGCTAAAGATAAAAACCAATGTTCACAAGAGGCCAGAAACATCCTTGGGCCAGGTTTATGGTTTGAACTGGGCAGAAATGTTGAATTTACATTAGAAAATGATTGGCTGGATTTACGTTTGACAGATCTTATCTGATTTTGCAGATTTGGATAAGCATCTAAAAGACTTGGACATGGTGATTTTGTTGCTGCCGTATGCATATGTCTTTATGGGCATTCCTCTTTCAGAGTGCAAAATTAGTGAAAGTTTTTGAACAAATAGGGCAACATAATTTTCAAAGATTTATGTTGGACAATTGAGGACTGACTGACACTTCCTATCGCAAAAGCATATTGGAGTTGTTTTTTTAAACTTACCTTAAAGGGACATTGTGTAACAATTGTATATCGTAAGCAGCTGCCTTTCATGCTGCCTTCGCGTGAAACCGGGCAGACGGACGACAGCCGCTGCATTTAAAGGCATAAACAGCCTCTATGTGAAGACGTGGTCTGTCAGTTACAATGACTTCAGTCCACATCTGATATATTGTCATGGAGATATCGTCTTGTTATCCCTGACCCAGGTTTTACCGTCTGTCTCTCGGCTTCTGTGATTAAAAGGACACGTGGTTTGTTCCTGACAGCCGTCTGCCCGACTGTGTGTGCACGCAGCATCAGAGTAACACCCGGTTGCTCCTCACTGCACCGAGCTGACTTTTCAAAGGCATTACCTCGAACTGAGCTGACGATTCCGGTGTCTCCGGTGAGTTTCCGTGGTTTCCTGCTGTCACACTTCTACTGAACGTAAAAACATGGTGACACAACATGGTAGCCACCACCGAGCCGATACATTCGATGTATATATGAATGATACCAACGGCAAATTCAGAGCTTAGAGGAACACTTCAGTTTGTTGATGGGAGTGATTACTGATTAAAGGAAGAACACTTTTGAACAAAGTAATCAATTTTTGTGACTAGATAACAGGAGAACTTACACAATTTCCCTTTAAGTCACCATTACCATAGTGGGATCACATTGGTATGCACTTTAAAGTGCTGATGATACGATTTTGACATTTTTTGCCATGTTTTATAGACTTAAACTGTATTAATGATGACCTATTTAACAAATGGCGCATTCTGAAAGAGAGGTTCTAAGAACGCAGTTCCTATAACTACGCGTCCCGAGTTTAGTTATAAGAACTACCCTTTGCCTTCAGTTTGCGTTCACACATGAGGTAGGGCCTTGTTAGGGACCATGTGTGATGCAATCGTTGCGACAGTGACAAATTTATGCCCCAGCAGATCTAATACAAAACAGATTTCTCATCTCTTTTATTCAAAGCTATTATAAAAGCAAAGTCACCAGCTTTCCCTCATCATGGTCATATGTATCATGTAACGTACAGTAACAGCCCCTGTTGTAAAACTGCCCTACTAACATCTTGTTTACGTTTCGTTGAAGTACGCCCGGACACTTTAGTGGACGGACCAGGGTTCGTGGCGCAGATTGTACTGACACAATTTGCAACTGTATTAGGGTTTTCCATCTCTTTTATAAGCTATTATAAAAGCAAACTTACCAGCTTTCCCTCCCTTTCCCTTGTTTACCTTTTGTTGAAGTGCACCCGAAACTTTAGTGGACGGTCCGGCGGCAGCCGCAGATTCTACTGTCACACTTTGCAGCTGTATTTGGGTCATTAAATTAGTATAAAATAATTACCTTTTACCTTTTTATTGCTTTAATTAATCAATAGCCCCGTTTCCACCTGCGGGTCCGGGTCGGGTCGGGTCGGGTCGGGCCAGGCGTGTCGGGTAGGTTTTGGTACTGATGTGTTGATTTCACATTGCGTCCCCACAGCAAACTGTCCCCTTACCCTGGAGGCGGAGTATTAACTGGATAGTGCTGCTATGTGGTCATGTGACATCATCGCCGTGCAACCACACCACACATTACATGAGTCACCCCTGCTTTGTTTTTACACCGGGTCATGTGGGAAGTGACGGATTTTTCAACGAACCAATGGATTTCTGTGTATTAGCTCCCCCTCTTTGGTCCTGATCCGTTAGATCAGTGCCTTTACCGAAGGGTACCAAAAAAGTAGGCCTGGTCGGGTCGGATATAAGGGTACCTGTCACAGTTTTTATCTGTGGAGACGCAAAATATGTGAACCGATCCAGCCCAACCCGACCCAGACCCTCTGGTGGAAACGGGGATAATCATATTCAACTTAATTTGGCTTTTGTGAAAATAAGTTATTGCATAAATATTCGCCCCCTTCAAGTCGGTAGGCTAGTTTGAAGCTGCACCTTTGGCTGCATTCACAGCACACAGTTTGTGTGGCCAGGTCTCAGTCATGCTTGCACATCTAGACACTGCCATTTCATTTCATTCTTAAAACTGTTCAAGCTCTGTCAGGTTGCGTGGGGATCAGGAGTGATCAGTTCTTTTCAAGTCCAGCTACAAATTCCTTATTAGGTTAAGGTCTGGGCTTTGACTTGCCCACTCCCAAATGTGCATCTTGTTGTCTTGAAATCATTTCTGTGTAGCTTTAGCTGTACGTTTTGGGTCACTGTCTCCAAGATTACCCTATGTTTCGCTGCATTCATTTTGCCATCTACTTTTACAAGCTTTCCAGGGCCTGTTGATGAGAAGCATCCCAACGGCTATGCTTCACAGTGGGGATAGTCTGTTTGTGGTGATGTGCAATGTTTGGTTTTTGCCAAACATAGCGCTTTGTCTGATGCGACCTCCATTTTGGTCTCATTAGACCAAAGGACTTTTTCCACTTGACCATGGGTCCTCCAACATGCCTCTCGGCAAACTCTAGCTGGGACTTTATGACTTTTTTTCACCAGCAGCTTTGTCATGGCTATTCTCCCATAAAGCTTTGACTGGTGAGGAACCTGGGCAACAGTTGTTGTATTCAGTCCCTCCCATCTCAGCTACTGAAGCTTCTAACTCAGGGGTGCCCAAATCAAGTCCTCGAGAGTTACTATCCTGCAATTTTTATAACATACCAGCTTCAACCCACCCGAATCAAATGGGTAATTCCCTCATGCATGTTATTCGGCTCTGCAGAGGTCTGGTAACAAGCTATTCATTTGCTTCAGGGTGTGTTCGGGAAGGGATGCAACCAAAATGTGCAGGATAGCTCTTGAGGACTGGACTTTGGCACCCCTGTTCTAACGTTTTCAGAGTAGAAATAGGTATCATGGTAACCTTGGTCACTCAGTTTGTGAGGACGGCCTGACTTGTCAGATTTACATGTCACATACTGTAGTGTAGTTGCTAAAACTGCTCCCTAACGAGCAGTTTGAAACTATGGCAGTTTAACCAAGTGATTTGTTGACTTCAGTTATGTGCAGTTTGAATACAAACCAAAGCAAAGAAAGGTGTGAAATTTTTCAGAAATCTTCTCCCAATCAGACAAAGTCCCCAGACTATCCTGCTGTAAATGCAACTTTAACTTTAGCATAGTCCCCCACTGTCTTCATGTATTTACACTTGTGTTGCAAATTAAAGTGATGATGACACGTTTTTGACATTTTCTCCATGTTTTATTGACCAAAACATTCTTCATAATGATCTATGTAACAGAAACAAGTGTAGCTACATAGATGAGTTATTAGAAAACATCGCTGTATTTCAGCACATCTGACCAGACTGTGGCGCTGTTCGCCGAAACCGGATGTGACATCTGCCAGAGAATATTCTCAGCTCATTTAACATTGAAGTCAATGGCTTTATTGCTGTTTTTAAGTTCCTTTTCCAGTTTTACAGACAAACAGTAATGACTTAGTCTTCAAATTATATTGGCAGTTGATGGTTAAAAGCTATAAGTACAGCGTTAGTTTACTTAGGTTTCCTACAGATTCAGAATTTTATTTTGAAGAGGATAAAGCAGCACATGTCTCTATGTCAAACCAGTGCAGCTCCTTACAGTTGTGGGTCCTCTTGTGCTGTTCTGGGTCGCTTCTTACAGTTCTGGAGTCCACTCATGTAGGCATTGCAGGCTTTTAGCTGAACCGAGTGGACTTGAGGCTGGGAGACAGAGTGCAGGCAGCTGACTACTGTTCTAGTCCAGTTCTGGCTTGTAAAATGTGATTTCCCCAAATTCCTCCTCATCATCACTCTTCTGAACTGGCTGATGATCCCACTACACAAACCAGTTCCAATCAAGCTGTTCTGAAGCCATCTTTCATGTTTTCCACGGCTTAGATTATACATGTAACTCAATGGGCGGACTGCAGCTCTGTATCTCGCTGACGTCACATCATGGAGGTCAAGTTCGTTAGTAAAAAAACTATTTGCGATTAGCCAAGCCTCTAAACATCGGATATTTACGTAAATACACGTCTGATTAACTTCTAACTGCACAGAACTACTTATTTTGTCTTGGTGCGTTGTTGTATGACAAAGTTACTTGAAGTTAAGGTCATGTCATCAGCACTTTAAGTTTGCCATATGAAGTCTAATTATGAATTGGAAGTACTAAACTCCAGTTCTATGCAATATTTCAACCTGTACAAATTACAAGACAAACAAAAGAAGGTACATGTCCATGTTGCATGAGTAGGCCAAATCTATTGTCTCGCAAAAATGAAAATGAATGCTATTTTCTAACTTTTCAGATGTCTCTAGAAAGTCCTCTGCCCTCAGGATTAGCGAAATAAAAACCAACCTTTTCAAATAAGATTCTCATGATTTTATGATCACAAGTAGGACAGCTTTATGAATCACACTATTGTTTAAAGATGAACACTTGATTTTACTTATTTCCTCTTTGGAACAACATGTTGGATTTTTTAGTTTAGCCAGATAAGTCTGCAGTCATAGAGATGGTAAGTATTACTTAAATTCCTATTTGATTCTGCATAGCGGAAGCAGATGAAATCCAGGATGTTCTTTAAGAGTAATTACAGTCCAGGGGTGAGTAATCTGCTGGATGAATATGCATCCCTAATCCCCCTGATAAAATTTCAGAAATGCACAATATATGCCTTCCTCTGAACACCAAACTTGTTTTGATCAAAACACCCATCTAACTAAGACCATTTTGAAGTGAATCACATGCTTAGTTTTCATTACAGCTCAAAGCTGGGTATGAGAAAATTCTCTTGATTTTTCTTCCCATGACTAATGGAAGAATAAAACATCTGAAATGTGTTAAAATGTTTTCCAAGTGAGAGTTTTTGTCTTTTAAGGCCTGTTCCTGGCTTTTCAAGAGTCTCAATATTCATTTTGACCAGCTATCTGTTTATTACTTGCAGATTCTCAACCATCTCTGTCTTCCAATACTCAGTAATAACTGTAGTTTTCCATTCTAGAAACTTAACAAACCATACTTCTCATGTGGCCATTGTCACGCATTTTGTATAGTTTATGTTGGTTTCCCTTCATGTTTAAGATATCTTTCAACAGCTAAAATGTCAACGAAGTATGTGGTCACATTTCAACAACAACTCAAAAAACATATCTGCAGTGTGAACAGATAGAAACCGGGGAGGAGGATTAGGACATTTCTCTATACTTGGCAAAAAGTAAAGGTATTATAAACTTCCCAGAAGTGCAGGGAAAAACTTGAGTGATGACTGAACATATTAATGAAAGATAAGCACATCAGAAAAAGACTGATCAGCATGAAGGGCTTTAAATTTTGAAAGAAAGGAAAATGCTGTCAACCTTGTCATTTAGCTTCTTCTCAGGAGGAAAATAACTGCATTTGCCAAAATGTTAAAAACTGCTATAAAATTATATTCAGGAAAGAGGGTTGGGGTCCATGGAAGGAAAAAACTAATCCAAAAAACTGAATCCCAAACACTGGAACATGGGCAACAACACAGTAGTATCAATCACTTTTCAAGAAAAAAAAAAGGACAAGGACTATAATAAGAACTGAACAGGGAACAAGACAGAGGTTGGAACTGTTGAGGTGACTAAACGGGAAAAATAACCAAGGACAGGAGGTTGAATTTGATGAGACACACAAGATTACAACAGAAACCTGGACTGCAGACATAAACAATCACAGAAAGACAAAATAAGTCAGCACAGAAAACACAGGGAAAACACAGCTTTAAAAAAAATATATATATATATTGAATGGAACAAATGACAACAGCCCCGAAATTTTTCTTGTAGCCATCTAGGGGCTTCTTTTTTCTTTCTGCTGGTAGTTTCTGCAACACTCTTCTTGATATACTTTCTGTGGCTGAAATACTTAAGGCGTGGTCCTTAAATTCCAACATTTAGTAACACGTCTTAGACTTGACAATCTTCCAATTGTGTCATTGTTTTTAACTAATTGACTATGTTATGACGCAGTAAAAACAGTTTGACATTGTAATGATATTTTGATTCCCAGTGATCTGGAAATACATATTTATTATCAATGGATCGCTTGGGATCTCAGAATTGTGATGATGCCACTATCATCGCTCTGTCTGAAAAACTAAATGCAACAGACTTTACAAAATCCCCCCCAAAAAAACAATTATCTATAAAAGCTCAGCATTTTAAAAAATGTGATAATAATGTCCCAAAATTAATATTTGCCCCACCGCCCCACCCGTACCTCTCTCTTGCTCAGCGTGAAGTGCAGAGCGAACACAAGCAGCAACAGTGCGCAGCTGCAGCTCAACTCTCCTCCTCCCATGCCCCGCCAGCCAGATAATACACAAATGAATGAGTTGAGTGTGCTGTTTGCCGCACAGCTAAGCAGAAATTAGCCGACTGCTCACCTGCTTAGCAAGCCAGATGCTAGCCAAAATCAATAATAGATATGACGTTATGACCACAGGTAGAGTTTATCAGTGGTACAGTACAGCATGTCAGTCTACCAGCAGTCTTAAGCTGAATATTTAGGAGGGTATTGTCTTGGTTTGCATCAGGCTACATAATTAACACTTACAGTTATTTATTTGCCAAATGACAAATGCAGAAAAAGTAGCATGGTGCCTTGTTGTCATGTAATCAAGCAGTCTTATTCATACTGGTACCCTCTTTTTTATTTAGCTACCAATTACAGCACTAATGCCTAGAAAAGAGAGGCTTAAAAAAAAAGAAAGGGAGCTTTAGAGAGCAGCTCTGCTCTGGAAACCACCACCCAGCAGCAAGGTAGAAGATGAAGGTGGAAGGTCAGAGTCATGTAAACTGTTGAGGGCCTTTTAGTTGAACTGTTCCTCTAATTTTTATTGAAATATGTTAAAAACTGTCCACATTTTCTTTTAACAACACAAAGTGGTTTGGCTGTATTAAATCAGGCATGAAGCTATTTTAGCTGATTATATTATGTTGTACCAACCATAAGTTATTGCTGTGTTACAAGATTTGCAGCAATCTTGTATTTACCTTAATATGCTGTTATCAAATCTTAAAAATAGGCTATTATTACAACTATTATTCTATTCTAGGAAGCTACAGCAGAGGAAGCAGCTCTGTGCTTCCTGCAATAGAACATTTATCTGTAAGGGAGATGAATCCCAAAAATACTCAAAAAAGCTATGGTGCAGCTGATGGTTTAGAGGGGCAAGGAAGAACTGATCAGCTGTTAGACAAGGAGCTTACCAATGATCATGTTGGTGACGTGGCAGTTTTTCATACTGGATTCTCCCTCCAGCAAGGCTGCATTTAAAAATAAATGGCTTGAATTTGCTGAATTGATTTATGTTTTACAAAGGGTTAAACCTGAGCCAGACATTTACCATAATGATAAGTCATGCAGGTGAAATATATTTTATTATAACATAGTAGTATCAGCCGAAACCCACAGCACAAGTATCGGAATCTGTATCGAAACACTTCTACCGGCAGTTCCACATGCTGCACAAAGTGCCCTTATTTTTCACTGAGCACCTGCCAACCAAAACTTCTGTGCACGCCACTGGTCAGGACAGTGGCCCTTGAGGACCAACTTGGGACACCACTGCTTTAAATGGTATGCTGCTGCCTTGAACAACAGATGAGGTCCACAACTTGTGATTTTTTTTTTTTTATGTGTCAAATATGCGTTCCTTCATCTGTCTTTTTGCCCCATTATTCTCTAAGGATACTGTGACTCCTTTTTAAGTTTGTAAGGCATTAATAAATATATGTTTGTCACACCACAAAAACATGTTATTGGTCACCCAGCAATATTTAAATGATTATTATCAAAAAAATTGTCAAGCACATGAAATTAGCATATCAAAATATCGCTGCTTTCTCTGCTCATACATGTGAAAACTACAGCCAAAGCCTCCTCACATTGAGACAGAAAGCTCTTGTAAAAATACACAATTTAAAACTGGCTGCTTTTCCAACACTTTATCATACATTAAGGCCCATGAACCGTGAGTTGTTGCCTAAAATCCTCCATAAAATCTGGCACTCATTAACAAAGATAAACTGTAAAGAATTCACGTGTGTGGCAAAGCTGCCAAAGCTTAACGGGCCGTTTGAGAGCGACGTTCACAAAGGGCAGAATGAGTGCTCACATTAACGTTAATCAGGCAGAAATACAGTACGTTCATTTCATAGTTGCTGCCAGAGTATTTCCAACTACACTAATACATTACTACACTATTTGCACTAATCAGCCAAATTACCTCAGGAAAAGCTGGAGGGACTATTGTACGTCTCTCGGCTGGCTTGGGAACGATGAGCTGGCAGTTGTGGCCAGGGAGAGGGAAGTCTGGGCTTCCCTGCTTAGGCAGCTGCCCCCGCAAACCGATCCAGTGTGAGCAGAAAGAGACAATACGGTACCTCAAGATACTTCTTCATGTTAGATGTGGAGTCCTTCGATGCTGAAAGCAGATTTGTTGTAGGGCTGAACAATTTTGGAAAATCTAATTATAATTTTTCTCCTCAGTATTGTGATTGCGATTTATTTTGCAATTATTTTTTCAAGGTCCTCTTCATGTATTTTTCCACAAAAGAAAAATAAATCAATCTGTGTTATAATAAACAAACTATCTACATAAATTGTTTCTTCTTATAGGCTAGGTTTATGATAGGATAAAGAAAAATGAAACATGAATGAATATGAAAGACAGTTTTATTCATCTGCTATAACAGATTATATGCACAGTTCCACTCCTTCCTGAATTTCAGAAGGCACCTTTGTTTCCTGTCTGTCATCACTGGAGGGACAGATTAATCCAGGTGTGTCTGACCTCAATAAATGGTCAGACACATATAGGCCATTACAGTTGTAAACTTTAAATACTTTGACTTGCAGTCTTGTAAGCATTCACCATAGCTACATAACAGGATTCTGCCAAACAGGATCCCCGTCTTGTTGGGCATAAAGTGATTAGGCTGTTTTCAGGAAGTCTGAGCTCTCTCTGTGCTTCAGTCATTACTGCCTTCATTTTCCAGCTATAGGAGAAGTGCCCAGCACCGTCTTGCAGAGCCCTATTGCTCTTGACACTGTCATCTTTCAGTGTATGTCCTGTAATACAAAATAATACAAGAACAATGCCATTTAAAAAGTTGTGATCCGGGGTTGTTATCAACTTTGGAATAAACATACACAATACAGAAATAATACAATACAAAAACAATACACTACAAAACACAACACAATACAAAACAGACTCAAGTCCAGAAACTGTGTGTCTGACACTGTGGTCTGCAGCCTGGGGGCCCCTCAAGGAACAGTTCTGGCTCCTCTCCTCTTCACCATCTACACCACCATCTTTAAGGGCCCTTCAGACAAAACGCGCAAAGCAAAGTCGGTGGCAGTTTGGTGGCAAACCCATTCATTATGTATGTGTTACCACGGCGGCAGAGCGTTCCGCCATGCCACCGAGGTCAGCAGGACACAAGGTGGGTGCATGCCACCACGATACCGCTGCGCCCGAATTAAAAAATTTTCAATTTGGGCGCAGCACGCTGTGACGACATCCTAGCGTGTTCAATAGGAGAGGCCAGTTCAGAAAAAAAGTTGTCCTTGGTCAGCCTGAAGTAAACCTGGAAGCGGCCTGTGTGAAAGAATGCAGCTCCTGGACGAGCCTGAACTCCCCCAAGTCCTGCCTTGCCATCAGGATCAAGTGGACCCACACCCTTACATTTGCTCCTGATCTTCTCCTCCTCCTCCTCCTCAGAAGAAGAAAAGCTCTTTTCTGCGACAATGAGGGTACATCTTTCACCACGAAGCGTGCCGGGGAGAAAACACTTCCTGGTCTGTCGCTTAGCAACACGTGCCAGACGTGCTCGCTGCCACCGTGCTCTGCCGCTGACTCTGTGCCCTACCCCGCGGTTTTCGCTGCGCTCACCGCGTTCTATCTGAAGGGCCCTTCTCTCATCACACCCCGAACTGTCATCTCCAGAAGTTCTCGGATGACTCAACCATCATCAGTCTCATCAACAACGGAGACGAGGCTGAGTACCAGGAACTCAACCGGTACCTTGTTGGCTGGTGTGAGCAGAACTGCCTCCAGATTAATGCTGATGAAAAGACCAAAGAGCTGGTTGTGGATTTCCACCGGCACAACAGCAAATTCAAGGAAAACGCATTGAGATGGTGGACTCGTACAAGTACCTGGGTGTTGACCTGAATAAATCCCTGGACTGGACCCCCAAACTCCTAGGCTCTTTTTAAAAAAGGTCAGAGCAGACTTTACCTGCTGCTCAAACTGAGGTCCTTTATATATGTGTAAATATATATTAGGGGTTTCCCCAAATAGTCGATGATTCGATGATTCAACGATTCGTTTCCAGGACTATGCTTTGACTGTCAGTCTCTAAGTCGAATAGTCGCAGCATTTGGTTACCAAGCAAAGATCATATCATCCTGGCAGTTGGGGGGTGCTGAATGTTTGATTTTATACACAATATTCATTTGTTCTTTAAATAATTCATGTTATAGGTCTATTAGCAGCCTAATAATTCTGTAACTAAGTGTGGCGTAAGGCAAGATGGGGCGGGCAGGCGGGTTTAAACCGCAGTCTGCTGGTGAGTCGCGCGTGCTGAGCATTCAGCCAAAGAGACGTCTCTATGACTAAGTAGCCAGAGACATGATGACAGGACCCTCAACTGTCACATCATCATCATTGTTGTAGCTTCTTCCACAGATTTACAGCATCAGTCTGTCAAGGTGGGAACAGTGACAGACATGAACACCGCGTCTACTTTGTGCGTAATGCTCCAGATGGATGCGCTGGCACTGCTGGAGGATTATTCAAATTGTTTCAGGAAAGAACTTGTTTTTAAGGGCCATAATTTCCTGAACTGCGAGCCTGCGGCTGATATCAGACTCCCTAGAGCAGCGCCTTTATCTTTCTCCTGAACTAGACTGGCGGTCTCGCTGTGTCCGCTGTTGAGTGGCTCCACAGTGGATGGTTGAGATGTCAGGGGAAGATGCTGTACCATCCAGCAAGTTGTAGAATAGGCTAATCATGGCTTTGATGTTCTGCACATTCCCTCCACCTCCACTCCACATCATCCAGAGGAGATTCTCCAGTCGGCATTATTATTAACAAAGCGAGGAGCTCACCTCTCCTGTTTATCGCCTTTTTGCTTGCACTTTCTAACCTTTACTTTCCGTTTTACATGGATATAAATTTGTACTTTGTTTTGAGCCTATTTTTGTTTTTTTTGTTGTTGTGTAATTTATTTATTCAGTGAAGGTTATTCTATAGGAAATTCTCTTTATATGTTTGACATTTGGACCATGCGCAGCGCGCACAGACTGTCAACACCTTTTTAAAGACACACAACGGAACTTTTAGCAGTTTTCTCAGTTTTCATTGCCCCCTATCGGCGACTAAACCAGCAACCATCTTGTATCATACCTGCACCGTGATTCACTCCAGCCAGTAAAAGACAGTCTTATCTTGACTCTTGTTCTGTCCCTTCCTCTCTTCCTTTTCCTCTCTTCCTCCTGTAATGTTTCCTTACCGAATCCGACATGAACGGCATTCAAAACACTCGTGGGGTTGATCCCTGGTTTACATCCGGTTGCTAGTGAGTGACGCGGTGCTGCAGCCAATAGTCGGCTGCAACGTCACAGTCGCGTCCCGGATGGGAATCTTACATAGTGCTGTTTCTGAGCCCTGGGACGCCTCTGGGCAGTGATGGCTCGAAAATGCGCAAAATGAATGTTGGTGTGCCATCAAAACGAGTCAGAAACGCAGATTTTTAAGGTCTAAAAGTTACGTTGTGTGTCTTTAATTCTCTTTCCCGACATTAAATTGTTAAGCAAAAAAACAAATAAAAAACATTAGGTTTATGCCTGTAGTGTTAACTGAAAGATAAAAATCGAATTAATGAATTGTTTCACACCAACATACCTTGTAATTTTCCTTTTGTTAGATATTCAAATAAATAAGAAAAGGACCGTAAACGAGCAGACATGGTTTACAGCCTAATCAGTGATATAGAAAAATAGAAATGGATGGAGACATCCTGTTGTGATCTTATATCAAATAAAAAATAAATCTATTTAATGGGGTGTTATAGCTCTTTCTCTGGAGCAGGAAAAGACGCAAATGAGATTATGAATCAATAAGGGAAAAAAAAACATGATTTGACTATTTGTCGTGAATGGCATGATCTGACAAATCAGGTTCGACTATGAAAATTCTCTGTCGAGGACACCCTAATATATATATATATATATATATATATATATAGCATAGCTTAAGGTTGTCCATCGAATCAAATCAAATCAAATCAAGCTTTATTTATAAAGCACTTTTCATACCATTAAAAAGCAACACAAAGTGCTTGACATAGTAAAAACAAAATGTGAATTCAAATAAAAACAAGCCTTCACACATCCAGATTCAACACAAAACACACACATGCACACACCCAACCCCCTCCCAATTCCACACCTAGCTACAAACCCCCAACTCCTCTCTTCTAAGTGAACAGGTATAAAAACAGTAACTGTAAAAACCATCTGGCATGACACTGCTGTGAGGAAACGATATCTTGGGATCCATTCGCACCAGGAGCCAGCCCCCCTAGCCACATAAGGCCCAGCTGCAGGGACCCCCAGATCATGACAGGCCAGGGTCCACACCACAGCCGCAGAGCTGCAGTGCAGGCCCCTAGACACCAAGAAAAGGGCATCCACCACAGCCGTTACCCCCAGACCGAGCAGGCAAAACTCCTGGAGCGAAGGATCCCCATGAGGAAACACTGGGGGAAGTTAAAATTTTTAGAGTTAAACCAAAAATAAATAGATAAATAAATAAATCAAATAAAAGCTAGATAATAAAATACACATAAAAGGAATTAATACAAATAGAATCAATTTGAATATCGCAAAACCAAAGTTAAAAATAAATAAATAGATAAATAAAAATCAAATCAAATAAATTAAAAGAATCATTTAAAAATGAGACAAAATTCAATTAAAAGCTAAGCTAAAAAGGTAGGTCTTGAGCCTCTTCTTAAAAACATCAACAGTCTCTGCAGCCCTGAGGTTCTCTGGCAGGCTGTTCCACAGACGAGGTCCATAATGGTGGAATGAGGCCTCGCCGTGAGTTTTAGTTCTCACTCTAGGAACAATTAAAAGGCCGGTACCAGAGGACCTCAGGGTCCGCGAGGGTTCATAATTTAAAAGCAGGTCTGATAAATAAGAAGGCCCAAGACCATTAAGACATTTATAAACCACTAAGAGAACCTTAAAATCAATCCTGAAATGCACGGGGAATCCGATGATGAAGTCCACACGTGTCCTTTAATGGTGAGTTCATTGATGGCTAAATAGGCCAATGTGGGAGCCACATTTGTTATTGCAGGTGGGACATATATGAGTTGCAGTGGTGATGGTGGTGGTACTAGCAACAAGAGGTCTGTTCCTCCTGTGTCTCTCCTGTCTTTTTCTCTTTGTCTTGGCTGTCCTGTCCTCTTCCAGCCTGTCAACCCCAGTGAGGCAGCGCTGCCTCCAGGACTCTCGGTCAGCAGCCTCCAGATCTTCAGGCCTGATGTTGCATTTCCTCAGGGAAGATTTCAACTGGTCTTTGTACCTCTTTTGGTGGGGAGGCCCCTGGCTGAGCACCTGTCATGATGTAGCTGGCCATACAGTATTCTGCGGGGTAGGCGATGTTGGGGCATCCGGATCACATGACCAAGCCAATGTAATTGGTGCTGGGTGAGTGTGGCCTCAATGCTTCTGCAGTTTGTTCTTGCAAGTATATTAGTATAAGGCACGATCACAACGATCGTGCCTGGTGTAAGTCCCAAAATGTGCTGCAGACATCTGATGTGGAAGGTGCCCAGCGACTTGATGTGATGGCTGTATATGGTCCAGGTTTCACAGCTATAGAGGAGGGTAAAGATGCAGACTGCCTGGTAGACAGCAATCTTGGTGTGGAGATGGAGATTCTTATTTTGAAAGACACAACATCAAAGCCTTCCAAAGGCAGCTGAGGCTTGCCTGATTCGGTTCTGTATTTCATTGTTCATGTTGCAGTCCCCAGAAAGAATACTGCCCTGGGGCCTCATTTATAAAGTTGCTTACGCACAAAACCGGGCTAGGAAGTTACAGGATTAACACCAGCAGCGTTATTTATGCTGTGCAGGTGAGCTGAAACTATAAGAACCTTTCACATAAATAAAAAGGTCCATTAGCAAACTTATATGTTAAATCAACATTTCATCAAGTGTTCTCTCACTATCATCTTCCTCTACCCAATGATCATCAGGGTGATTTATTTACTGCATTAACACACATATTCTGCCAAGGTGCACAGCAATCAGACTGACTGATCTAAGCATACTGTATTAACACCGAGGTGACACTCGTGCCTAATGCTGCGCATGGATGCATCGGTGCTGCTAGAGGACCTACAGATGGGAGAATTAAGGGAATGTGTTTTCAGGGATTCACCAGGATTTCCTGGTCGATGATGATGATGATGGTGATGATGATGATGACTGGCTAATAAATAGATTTACTTTTGCAGCGCTGTTGTCTATGAATTGATCCGGATAGACCGACCCACAGAAACCGTGCCCACCCCGACGCATCAGCAGCTGCTGACCACAGTGCGCTCTGTCATGGAATCAATGGCCTCACCAAAGAGGTGGAGGTGTTTAGATACAGGGGGGAAAGGGGGGACATTGCTGCACCACACAACACAAAAAGATGTTCTGTGTTCTGCACACAGTCGCTCTGACATGACATTCCCTCCACAGTTCCACAGTGCGACTTCTGGAACAGACCTCTGATACATCATCACTGCCACAACAACCTGCTGTCACTCAGCAGACTTTAGTTTGTCCGTGATTCCACTGTGACGCCCAAATAAAATGTTTTGTGAGGCTCCAACTCAACAACAAGCACCTCCATTTCAGGCCTAGTCCACACGGCGCTGAAGCCGGTTTAGTTGTGAAACCGACAGCATTAATCCAGAGAGAGGTTTTACGATCCCCATGAAACCGCTGTAGCACATCATATAAGACTGTGGATGGCGTTATGATGATTAAGTAACACTCCAAACCTAGAACAAGACACGGCTCATGCGCAAATAAAGACTCACCGCGTGTCACTGGAAATCAACAAAGGAAGAGCAGAAAGATAGAGTTGGCTGAGGAATTACAAGGCAAACTCTAAAGTTTTCTACACAGTTGAAAATAGTCGCTCACCGACGCATTGCTGTTGTGAATTTTTTTTCAATGAACTTTGTTTTTGCGAACGAGACCAACGTGCGGCAAGGAGCGATACCCCCCTGCTGTTGCCGCAGATGGATAATATACACACTGTTAATCAGGTGTGTATGTCACTCCTTGGACATCGTGACTCAAAAGCAATGCAGCAGCTTCCTAGCAATATTGAGTATATGATCCGGAGACTTACAACTGGTTTGCGCATTCTGCCAAACATCAAAGTGATTATTGTCTCATAAAGAGTCCGATAAACAACGGAGGATGCCCTTTGAAATTAATCTCTCCAAGTCTCACTCGCTGGTTAGTGACAGCAGATTGCATTGATTGGATCTTTGAACAAGAAGATGCCCTCACTTTACATTTTAGTTTAGTAGCCTCTTCTGAGCACTTCTACGCATCGCGGCTCCTCAGTGAGATGTATAAAGACAAGACTAACAGCCTCTATCTGCATTTTCTCCGTCCTCTCTTGTCGGAGATAAAAGCTGTTAACAAATGCTTTCAGCTAGAGACCAGGGACAGCCTTGCTGTGTTTCGGGACCTCAACTGACTGTACATGTCCAAAATGAAACGGATAGTTAAGCCGAGCGTGTTCTGGATGAATAACGAACAGCAGCTCAGAGAACTGGACTTAAAATCGTCCAGCATCTACCTGCTGCCCACAGATGCCGACTTGGGGACGAGGTTTGGTCAGAAGTTTGAAGCCAGCTCTCTGTCAGCTGAGAAAAAGAATGTGGTCCTTACTCGGTGGACAGACCTATTAAAAGAGCTTCTGGCCCAGTATCAGATGCGCTACCTGCATCGATGGAGTTGCTCCAGAAGCTCGAGCTCCTGTGTCCCCCCATCAGTTGTGTCCAGCAAGATAAAAGTCCAACAGCTGCCAAAAGAATTTTTTTTTCAGCCTCACTGGAATCACTTGAGACACAGTGGAGAAATGTTGGCTCAGCAGGGTTCTCCCCTAAACTGATGATTGACGCATTCTGGTTGAAGGTGGAATCTTTTAAAGATGCTGGAGGAGACCACTGCTTTCAGGATTTACAGTAGCACTTGGAGCAATCAGACTGCTTACCCTCCCTATATCCAAGGCACCAGTTGAAAGAGATTTTTCCCAAGTTACTCTGCTTAAAGACGATTGCAGAAATTGAATGGGCCTGCGGCTTCTGTAAAGTCTGATGGACGTGCGTTCAGGACTAACACGATATGGATGGACATCAGCGACATTCCATCCTCCCCGACAGTTGCTGGGGAGATTCGATTCAACTATGTACTGATCAGCGGTTTACAAAGGATGTATAATAGTTTGTCAGATGAGCAAAATTCACCGTTAAACTGTTCAGCTTTCCAACCAACACTGTTCTGTTCAAAGGTAAGAAGAATTTAAATTGATTATTATAATTGTGAACAACCCCCATTTGTGAAATTCTGTAGCCTACATATTTGTGTGTGCGTACTGATTGTACATTGCACTTATTTTGTGACTGAAAACAGTGGCATATTAAAGGAAAACATGACACATCACCCTCATCAGACCCGATTTTGTTGTAGGTTGCCATTAGATTTCAAATGTGCTGTTAAACTGGTACATAATAGTGCTGTGCATCCATCATTTTACAGTAAATATAGCAGTTTCAGATACTTGAATATTGAGCTATCTATTGGCGGTTTTTAAAATGTTGTTGCGGTTTTTAACAGATTTTTGGGCTGGAAAACCTATCCTATATCTGGCAACACTGATCGAGAGCATCCTAACCAGCAGCATCACCGTGTGGTACGGAGCCTGCCCCGCATCCTGCTGCAAGACCCTGCAGTGCACCATGAAAGCAGCTGGGAAGATTGTCGGTGTCCCCCTCCCCTCTCTATTGGATATTTACTACTCCCGCCTCACCTGCAGAGCCACCATAATCGCAGGTGACGCCACCCACTATTTCTCCTGTTGAATTTTAGGAGAAACAAAAGAGACATTTATGATAAAGCAATAAGCCCCGAGAAGCCGTGGGACAGTGGTTTTACAACAGCGGGGCACGACGCGGCGGAGTGCCCCTCCGCCGTTGTAAAACCACTGTAACCCACGGATTCAAGGGGCTTATTGCTTTTATAAAACGGTTACCTCACATATTGCCTATAAAATAAATAAAAATAAATACACACATACAAAATAAACAATTTATGGGTAATAATGAAATAGAGAACTATTTGTTGTCCCAACACATAAGATTGAGTGGACAGTATGGTTGCTAAGCAACTCAGCTTGTTCACAAGTAGGAGGGTCTCGTAAAACGAAGATATTTCCTACGATTTGGCCCATCATTATACACGTAAACGCAGATTTTATTTCTTTGTATTTTTTTATCTACTTTTTTTTTTTTTTTTTTTTGGCATTAAGAAAAGTTCATTTCAAAAACTTCGACCAAAGTGAAGATTTAGTTTACCTCGTTTATGCAACTGCGTGTGGACATTAATAACCAGGTTTTAAGGTTTGAAACATCACTGCCTGCAAAACAAAAAAAACCAAAAAGCTCTGATCACATTTGCTGCTGTGTTTACTCTGGATCACTTTCCAGGCGAACAAGCTGTGAACTGGGTCAGCGGAGTTTTCACTTGTTTAAAACGGCGATCAGACAGATGATCCGCTCAGATCCGATGACCTGCTCAGTCGATTTTTATTTTATTTAATTAACTTTGCTCCCAAAGATCCATGCTTTATTTGTTTTTTTAAACCTCTTTTTCTACCTGCAAACGCTTTTCCTCCATTTAAGCAGCAAACTCCTCCTACCCGCCAATCATCACTTCTATTTTCCCCTGCTTCATTTATCCATCCATATTAATATTTCTCCATACAGCTGATAAGTATTAAAATGTGGATATAAAGCAGCACTTCTCCCGGGCCATCGCCTGGCTGACGACGGTAAAGGAGCGAACCATCAGAAACAGCTAAACTCTTAAACTTAACGCACTTCTGCAGTTCGGTATGAGGATTTTTCTTCCAAAAACAAGGTGGATGCGATCTTTTTTTTTCTTTTTAAAAATTTTCTTAGTTGGAGGAGGGAAGACACTCTTTTACAAAAATCCGGCTACACATTGGCCATTCGCTCTCATCAATTCAGGCTGTCTGGCCTCGTCAATGTTGTTATTTCCATTAATAGTGGTGGAAAAATAATGTTTGGAGAAACGGTGGTGTGCGTTTGGCGGCAGGTGTTTTTGTGCAGATATGTCGGCTGCTTTGCAAATGAGGCAACATGTCTGCGGTGAAATCTGCGCTGTCATCTTCCACCCCTCATCCAGGTTCAGGACACCCAAAATATCAAAATTCACCACAAAGTCTACAAAAGTCTTAAAACAAATATAATCCAACGAATAGGTTGAACTCAGAGCAGTTGGTTGCTAAGCAACGCAACATCTGTTTATGCTGGCGCAGGGATATTTTGTGCTGCGGTCTGCCGGATCTACGTGTAGGTTACAGTCTGTTTTACCACGGGCTTGGAACGCAGTTCAGCCAATCACATTTAAGAATGAGAAACACCCGTTTTATAAGAACAATTTTAAACCTGAATAAGGCTATGATGAGATCTCCATTTTGTATCCTGAGATGCAAAAGAGAAAGCTTTGAGCAGTTAAATTTTCCTCTGGGCACCTCTTCCCATTACAGAAGAATGAGAGCCACCCACACATCAGCGCTTTACGAGTTGAACTCATTCTTTACAATAAAAACAAGCCAATATAAATACATTTCATTGATAATACAGCAGAGCTGCTTAAATCATTCAAAAGAAGAATCTCCAAATACAATAAAGCCCATGTAATTCACCTAGCGCATTTTTCTCCAAACTAATACAACTTTATAGCAACAAATGGCACAGTCAGTTCAGTGAAGCACACAAAAGAACATTGAATTTGACAGAAGGCAATTTTAAAGAACTATCGCCCTGCAAAACCAATGTTTGTCATACATCTAGGCAAGATCAGTGGTCCAAGCCACATACGTTCCAACTCCTCTGCTGTCAACTTTGAGCACTCACTGCCTGCAGACAAAGCCCATAATAATGGCAGCTTAAGGCCAAAGAAGTAAGGGATTTTTAATAGAAACCCATTTCACCTCCTAGAATAATTTTTTTGGGATTACTGTTATGCTTTTAATGAGTTAAAGGTTGAATATGGAACATTTTTATTAAAAGCTATATTATATTTAGCCTAAAAATAATTATAAAATCAATTTTAACAGGTTCAATAATGGCATTATATTTACGTCTATAAGCCAATACACGTCGCCATTGCGGGTTGCCAAATACGATCTCTGTGTGGCAACAATATTTTGGGCACAGTTAGGCTGGTACAGGGGGAAACTGTGGAGACGACGAGTGAAGCAGCTGCTTCAGAGCCCTGGAGATGTGGTTATCTGTTTCTGAAGAGGAGTGACCTGAGAAGAGCAAAACCTGGAATAAATTTAGGTGAAGACTTCACTAAATGGACCCACATATACATTTTCCACGGCGTCAAAACACAGAAATGGAGACTTTCCTCCTGGATCGGTAAGCTAACTTGTTTGCTAACATGGTTAACGTTAGCTGTCAGTTATAAACTCCTCTGCGTTACTTGTTGGATATGCTGAAGACTGTTGGTCACTTGCGTATCGGCAGCGAGCCTGGCATCCAAACAGCTTGGGTTGTTTTTCTGCCGTTGCAAGTACAACGTAGACACACGTGATGCCGCTGTTCTGTCCGTATTCCATATTTAACCTTTAATATTCCTATCTGTGTATGTAAAAGTAACAGACACAGTATAAACCAAAACATGGGCATAGTGTATGCCCATTTTTGGTTTATACTGTGTCTGTTTCTGTTTCACTGTATCATCTTTTGTTTGGGTTAATCTTGAAGTGTCTTAAAGGAATCAGAGAAATATATCAGTTATCAGTGGTTTTGTTTTTTAACGGGGGTTCCCAGACTTTTGGGTGAACTCTGACAGTTTTGACCAGTTCTCTTTTTTTTAAAACTGTGTAACTTTTGACCCAAATATTACCCAGATATTCTAATGTATTATGTTCTAATATTATTATTAATGTATGTAACAGATGATTTCTGGGGTCAATATACATCATTATGTCATTGCTCTGAGGGGGCTGTCATCATCAAAAAACAGATTTGTTACTTTGCAGGAGCAGGTCTCCCATTGGATCCACATGTAACCTGGAGAGCTTTGCTTTATGGCTTGATGACTTCAAATCAGCTGGTCAAAGTGGTCTGTAAACACAGTTACAAAAAATGAATAGACTTCAATTTTGTGACCGTCGTGTGGCCTGTGGGAAGTTACAGGTTTAGAGCCCATAGTGGCCAAAAGTTAAACGGTATCCCTTTAAGGCAATGGTATTGGTGCAGATGGTATTTTTTTAAAATTGGAAGTAGTCAAAAATGAAGTCAGTTTCATTCTAAAGGGTGATGGGTGATGGCTGCTGGCACAAAATGAGCTCCTGTACTTTTCTGTCTTATTCTCACTCGTTTCCTCACTGTGTTGTGTACAACAGTGGTTCCAAAACCTTTCGAGCCATCACCCTCAAGATAACATACACTGGTGTTCACGCTGACAAAATTGTTTGTCAATCTGCATATTTGTCTCTTGTATCAAGCATATACAGTATCTGCCTCAAAGGCAGGGTGGATGATGTTTTCCAGGAGCATTTTTTACTATATTTCTTAGTCTTCTTCACACTCTGATTGCAGCCAATTATTTAAATGTTCTGACACAAAAATTAAAAAATGTAATCACCCGTGGAACATACAGGACTGGAAAAAAACAGTCCAATGAAATTAATTTCATTGGATGGGGCTGCAAACGGCCCGTGCTGATTGATTGAATAATTCTTGTCCATCAATCTCGACTGCCCTTTGTCGCGCACCCACTGTTTTGCCCACTCGCAACTCACCATGAGCATCTCACAGTGCAGACGAACTGAGACCAACATGGCTGTTTGCTGCTCTTAACTATGCCGCTGTTTGCTCTTAAAAAGAAAAAAAACAGATGAGGATCAAGTCATGGAGGTGTTGGTGTTTGCAGGGAGGATGTTTTACACCACAGAAGAAGTTGAAGGTGAGATAATTATCACGTTTGGAAACATGATTCCTCTGTTGTTTACTGGGAAGCTAACAAGCTAGCCACTCGGCTGTACTCAGTTATGTTCGCCGACAATCATCTGCGTACGCGTTTCTGTGCCCTGGAGGCGTGGTTTCAGGGGGGTGTATATTTTTTCAAATGTAGCTTGTTCAAACTGGTTTTCCATGATCCCCTATCCTGCCTTTAAGGTGGGATTTATTGCACTGACTGCTTGTTGCAGGTAGGAAGCAATGTGGCACTGATATCTCAGCTGAGTGATGGAAAATGGGAAGGACAAGACAAGACTTGCTGGATATTAGTAGGGACCTGTATCTACCCAAAGCATGCTTGTTCACAAGGGTTGTAGCATCACAACAAGGACAATGTCAATAAAACCAATAATACATCAGTAGTGAATGAGTGATACAAAGAAACTTGCCAATGCAGCATGGAAAATACAGAATGGTTTACTGAGAAAGAACTAATAGATCACAGAAACAGAGCAAATCAACCTAGAAAGGGTTTGTTATCCTTGAATTCCTGTTTGTCAAGCTGAGTTCCTGTCTGTCTCAGATTAAAGTAATTACTAAACATCATAGTGCACATTAAAGTGCACAAGCACTTTAATGTGAAACACATTGGGTTTAATTGTAGTAAATGATGATAAAAACAAAAGTGCCTTGCTTTTACACTTGTAAAATATTTATTACTTTGAAATTGCTCTTGGATGGTATAATAATTATTATCGCGGCTCTATAGTAGCATCACTTAGTTTAGGTCATGATGAGACACATGCTGTAACACAGGCTTAGTCATTAACGTCTGCTTTTGTAGTGGCTTATAACAGTAAAATTGCCTTGTTTCATCTATTAGTACAATAAGTAGCCTTAATTGCCAGAAACATGTGCGAAAGTCTGAATCACAATTAGTGGAAACAACTCATGTTGAAGCTTGACTTTAGAGATCAATCATATTTCTGGAGTATAAATGGATGATACCTTAGGACAGGGATGTCCAAGTGATTCCAGGAACGGCTGTGTGGCTACTGGTTTTCTTTCCAACCATGCAGTAGCACACCAGACTCCACTCATCTCATCAAGTCTTCAAGTTAAGACTGGACTCACTTGATGAGCTGAGTGGAGTGTGGTGTGCTACTGCTTGGTTGGAAAGAAAACCAGCAGCCACACGGCCCTTTCAGGAATCACTTTGACACCCCTGCCTTAAGACATTCTTCTCTGAGAGTTATGCTTGGTAATAAAAAAGTTCTCACTTCTTAGAAGTTCTTCAGAAAGAAAATTAAACTTGGAAGCATACACTATCAGGTTGAACTGATTTTACCATTAAATTTAATGGGAAAGTCTGTTCAAGTATGTCGCTGATTTTGGCTAAATGTTGACCCTGGAGAGGAATACAAAACCACAACTTGTTGGAATAAATCTTCTAAGAACCATTAATGTACTAAAGCCCATGGTTGTCAATATGCCAGGCTACATTCACACTGCTAGGTTTTAAAGCTCAATTCACTTTTTTTTTTTTTCTGAGATGCCATGTTTTTGATTGTTGTTTGCATAATTTAAACTAGTCACCCTTAAATAGTCTTTAAAATCATTTTAAAAATCTGACTTTTTTTTATCCTACAACGTATTCTTGCAAGGGTATATGTGAAATTTTGACTGGGCAGAATGTTTGAAACCTGATTAATTTAATTAAAGCAGAACTCAGTAACTTCAGCTCGGGCTGCCCCTAGTGGCGTCCTTTTACTGTTGTAAAGTTCATACCCCCTACACCCCCACAGCACATAAACGGCTTCTCTACCTGTCTTTCCTCTAGTTTGATCCCTGAATATATTTCTAAGCTTTTACTAGCTTGTTGATGCTACTTTGCTGTGTTGGTAGCAGCACCTCGTCTCCCTCTGCTCAAAGCAGAAGCTGTCTCTCCTGCAATGGGACATTTTACCTGTGATTTGCGGGTAAATATGCCATGGATTATATTTTTCTGTGGTGTTGGCGGGCAGCAGGTAAGAATACAAACTTTTATTTACTTTTTGCGGACATGACAAGTGATTATTGAGCCTGAAGCAGTGATGCTTCATCTGACGCCCAGGCAGCGCAAGCTATGTGAATCACTGGTCCAGCAAAGAGTTGGTTATGAGAGCCAGGAGCCGGTGTTTAGGTGGTGTGAAGCTAAAGAAATGTTTTCTTCGAATTAGCGCTGGTAGTCTGGTTCAAATCAGCGCTGGAAGCAGCTCGGCAGATAGGGGACCTGAGTACCGTATAGCGGTTTCTGTTGTCGCAAGTTCTGCTCGGGTTGGCTCAGGCAGACTTGCCAAGAGCTGCTCGCAGGCCAGAGGCACAGGTGAGAGGGGGTGAAACATCGAATCGCTCCATAAACACTTTGTGTAGCCCCACAGGGATTCCGAAAAGCATTTATTGAGGTAAAAAAGTTACTGAGTTCTCCTTTAAAAATGTATTTACTGTGGTAAATCTAGCTCTCAGATACACTGTAAAGTGAACTGCCATTCATCAGTCGACACTTGCTTTTGACACTCACTTGTGCAAAAACACCGGGTATTACGGTACCGCTTACACATAAGCTGTGGGGAAAGGGGGAAATAAAGGTCTTAACAGGATGGTCACCATGTCAGAATAATTGATCTTAGTGCCATAAATTGTTACCAAGTTTTAGTTGGGAGACTGACACCAGTATCACTGTGACCAGTCATTAGGCGCATTCGGACAGAGATGTTCTAAGAACGCAGTTCCTATAACTACGCCTCCCGAGTTTAGTTATAAGAACTACCCTCCGCCTTCAGTGTGCATTCGCACCTGAGGGAGGACGTTGTTAGGGACCATGTGTGATGCAATCGTTGAAACAGGGACAAATTTATGCCCCAGCAGATCTAATACAAAACTGAGGTTTCTCATCTCTTTTATTAAGAGCTATTATAAAAGCTAACTTACCAGCTTTCCCTCACCACGGTCATTTGAATCATGTAATGATACTTCCCGTTGGAAAGCTGTCCTAACATCTTGTTTACGTTTTGTTGAAGTACGCCGGGATACTTTAGTGGGACTGGGGGTTGGTTCACTAAAGTGCCGCAGATTGAATTGACACAATCTGCAACTGTATTTGGGTTTTTTTTTATCTCTTTTATTCAAAGCTATTTTAAAAGATAACTTACCAGCTTTCCCTTGTTCACCTTTTGCTGAAGTGCGCCCAGAACCTTAGTGGGCGGTTCGTCCATTAAAGTGTCCGGGCGGCAGCCGCAGATTCTACTGCTACACTTTCAGCTGTATTTGGTCATTAAATTAATATGAAAATAAATGCTTTTGGACGTTTCAAAATAGTTATTGATTCGGGGCGTGTACCATTGTGATCGATTTAATAATGAATTCGTACACTCCTATTGTAATAGTTCTTGTTGTTATTACGATCTCGGTGAACAGTTAAACAGCTGTGAGACTTTCTAAATATGGTGGGGCTGGAAGAAGCGGAGCTCACACAAGGGGCGCTGCTTGCCAGTTCTACCAATCACCAAACACCTATATATTTCAATTCCTATGGAACCCTGAAAAGATCCTGCCTTGGAGTAGGAGCTAAAAGGTTATAGGAACTGAGGTCCAAGGTCCCTAGTTCCTATATTTCCGAATGTGCAAAAAAACGGCCTGGAGTGGTTCCAGAAAAAGTTATAGGAACTCCAAAAGGTTCCTACAGTCCGAAAGCGCTTATTAATCAAGGACCTTCCTTAGGTGAACCACTATGGGCCCTTGTACAAGGTCTTTAACCCCCACCAACTACACTGCGGGTGCTGTATTTGGCAACCCATTACTCTCTAGTGTTAGAGATGGTTTAAAAGCAGAGCTGAACTTACCAATCAGGATTAATAAAGTAAAAATGATAATAATTATTATTATTTTTACAATCCTGTCTGAGTTTATGGCCCATGGCTGCATCACCATAAGTTGTCAGTTGTGAATACTGTAATGCTGTGTGTAGATGGTTGTCTTTTGCTCATAAAAAGAAAACTGGTTAGGGAGCCATTTACATACATCCACATCATAAAACAACTGTTTATTCAGTCAGCATCTACTTCTAGGCTGATTAACAGTTAGCTGGCCTGTCTGTTATTCCAGGATGTCATACAAAATAAAGCATAACATTACACAAGCAGTGACACTTACCAATTACATTGTGATTGAGTCCATGACAGTTGGAATCGCCCCTCTTTCCAAATGCAGGGGTGCTGCAGCAGAGAGAGTAACAGGATCATTGTTGTTGAGTATAAATTTAATCCACTAGTCACTTTCATGCTGATTTTGGTGACCAAAAACACACAGATGACATGGGAGTGATGTCTAGACATCTTTCACACAGTTCTTCAGTGATAGCAGCAGGCTAAGCAGCTGATTTCAGGTGGTGGAAGAGGAACAGAGGGGAGGCATAGCATAGCATAACGAAATGCTTTTCTTTGTTTACATATATAAAGGAGCAGAATCAAATCGTGTGTTGTGGAGAGTGTACTCTTGTGGGCTATTCTCATTTGAAGAAGTCTATAGCCCAGAAGCTCTTTCTATCCAGTAAAATCTCAGTCTGATGCTGATTCTTGTTTTATCTCTTGGTCTGTCACTTTGCCCCTAAAAAAAAAAAAAAAAATCTGTGCGTGTCTAGAACAGCTGGTATATTGAGATCTGCTTGCTAGCATGTCACACCATGCATAAACTGAGAGTCTCAGGTTGCAACACTTCCAAAAATGTACATAATAACTGTTACTGTGTCATCAAATGGGTCTGTTTATTTCTGCTGTTGTGCCACATCAAGTATTCAGTTAGGTATTACCACACTTGCTAGTTGTTTACAGTTTTCACCCCCAGCTTCACTACTTTAGTTTTGTCTCACCAGGGGTCTCTTGTACATAGAGTTGCGTGGATTTTCTACTGAAACCCAGCGTATGGAATCCTGAAAATGTTGTATGCACAAAAGCTTTCAGATATATAAATCTGTGCGTACGAATGGATCCAACTAAATTTCTTTTGTACATCCCAATCAACGTGGAATGGGCTATATGCACAACACCACTACTTCCCTTAAGCCAGCTCCTTTGTTTCCTGTCTTTCATTACTGGACAAACTGATTAATCCAGGTGTGTCTGGCCATTGCCATTGTGGTTACTGTTTTCGTAATGAAATCAGTGTGTGACGGCAGTCAAAAAATGTATGAGTGGGTTTTGCGAAGACGGAGGAAGAGGAAAAACACATTTAACTTTGTGACGTCTCTGTGCAGAACAACTGCTGCAATATCTGCACAGAGGAGTGTGTGGATGCAGCATCGGGGCCAGGAGTGGTGGGATGAGGATTTTTCATATCAGATACTTAGAGAATCAGATCTCTCCACAGATATGATGTCTCCAAGCACTTGACCAGCGGCAGAAATCAGCTGATCGCAGTGAAAAGTCTGGTTTTACTAAAAATCAAAATCTAATTAAATAATTTCATTGCAGGAAAATGGGAAATGCAAGTGTTAATTTGTCTTCTCCAGAGTTGAAGTAGCTTTTCTTTCAGGGCTAACTCCCAGACTTAACTCTACACCTATCACAGCCGTTCCCATATAGGAAAAATGTGTTGCTCATTTGTGGTTCAATCTTGTCTCTTGAGATCAGTTTAAGCTTCTCGTAATTATCATTCTGTGATAACCGCTGGCCCCTTTGCGGTGAATGCCGTTCGCCTGGTCGTGGGGGCGGCCATGCCTGCCCCCTTCTGCCCTGGAGGGATCCAGGTTGGCAGGGGTACCTAATGCTGGTAACGGCTCATCTTCCAGGGGGGAACTCACAACCCCCCTGGCCTCCCTTCCGAAGACCTCTCTCCCCCTCTGCTCTACCTTACACACACACATGTAGGGTCTTGGGGAGGGCGCGTGTCAAGAGGGCGTGGTGAGGGGGGGCACCAAAGTGCTTCTGTTTGCCGCATCTAGAGACAGCCTGCTCCCCAGTTTTAACCACACTAAGACACCTAAACACATAAAATAACAACAGCTCACAACCACTTCTGAGAGGCGGGCCATATAGTGTGTGGAAAGAGGGGGGGGGGGTTGGGTGGTCATACCACCTACGCGACCCCACTCCCGACATGACTTGGTACTGCCTCTCAGTTTGCCTCTCAGGTACTGCCTGGCCTGCTGCGTCCAGGGGTGGGGGAATGGGGGGGGGGGGAACGTGCCGGGGGCTTGATTTCGCTGCTCCTTCTCCGGCCCGGGCTGTCACCCAGGAGGCACGGAGACAAGCGTAATCGTGTGGTGTATCGTGTGGGTGTATGAGGACAAATGAATGAGAGCGTGAAAGAGGAAATGTCGGAGGGAGGAATTTGGGCTGGAAGAGGGAGGAGATGTGGGTGAGTGGTCAGAGGAAAGGGGGATGGCGGAGGGAAGCATATGCTTGTGAGTGTCTGGTAGGGATGGTCGTGAGTGTGTGAAGAAAGAAGGGTGGGAGTGTGACAGGTCAGAGGGAAGGGTGGGGCTGACATGTCTGGGGGGGGGGAGTGTATGGGGTACTGGGGGTATAGGGAGGTGGGGGCGTATGTGGTGGGTGGAGGGACGGGTTGGTGCAGGTGTGTGGGGGGAGTGCATGGGTGTTAGAGGGCATCAGGAGGTGGGGAGCATGTGTGGAGGGCAGAGGGAGGAGGGTGTTGGGGGTGGAGGGAGGGAGGGGAGGAGTAAGTGTGGGTATGTAAAGTCGGAGAGCGGAGCAAGTGGGTGCATGTGTGTGGGGGGAGTACATGTGGGTGTTGGGGGTATGGGTGTGGGGAGTGAGTGTGGTGGTGGTATACGGGGTGGTAGCAGTGGTTGCGCCCTGGTGTCAAGTGTGTGGGGCAGGGACGTCTGGGTGGGGGCTGGCCTGTCCTGAGGGGGTGTCATCTGGGGGTTCTGGTCCTCCTGGGTTCCGGTTGGGCCATCTGGGCCGGGCGGGGGGGGGGCTGCTCCTGGGTGCTTGGGCCCTGGGCCCGGCGCTGTCCCCAACCCGGGGGCAGCCGGCGCCCAGTGGGGTCGGCGGCTGCCGGTCTTGGTCCACTGGGGCCTGGGCCCTGAGACAGCGGGGGGCCCCGGCTGGGGCCGCCTCTGGCTGCCCTCTGGGGGATGCATGTCTGTTCTTTTGGGGAGGTGGCTGGGATCTGGGCCCTTGGGTGGCTGCTGGGGGCCTGGGTCATGAGCTTTGCAGGCTTCCTCCTCCTTGCAGAGACGAGGCTGCATCTGCATGACTGTATCACCATAGAGCACCTCTTATTTTGCATGTTGACACTGTGACGCTGCTTTCCGCTGCGCTGATTAGGTTTTACCTCTTCTTTGTGTAGTTCTGCGTGTGTTTGTATGATCTGAGGATATTTAAGCCACCTGCAGGTCCTCCTGTAGGGGATTGCTTATTTTGTTTTCCAACAGAGACCTTGGAATGTTGTTTAGGGATTTCTGTACAGATGCACCAGTGAACTGTGTAAGTGGATTCATGTTTTCTCTCCTCTCTCTCTCTCTCTCTCCTCCTCCCTCTTTCTCAACCCTTTCTTTCATTTCCACTAACTTTCATTTCTCCCTTGTCAAGCCCAGCAGTATGGTATGGAATGCTGTTATAGACAAATGTTTAATTAAAGAAATAAAATGAATGAGCAGGATATCAAGGGGAGCTTTGTGTTCATAAAGCTCCCCTTGGCAAAGCAAAACTGTTCAACACAATAAAGCAATCAGATTTCCATTCTGCTTGCTATGATGCTGGACAGGACAAGTAAAAAAACAAACAAAAAAAAAAAACTTGACCATGGGATAACATCGTATGACTGCGCCTTTATATCAACAGCTGCATCACCACATCAGTCAGGAACTGGCTGCCAGATAAAAGTGGAATACAAGATCAAGACATCCTGAAGTTGTTCCTGAGGGGTTTTTAATTTGTGTTATGTTTCGGGCGTCTGTTCTAGAAGTGGCCACGAGTGTTTTCCCCTGCTGATGTGATCAGAGGCTCCGTACATAAGGACTTTACCTCTGAATTATCATCCGCTGCTTTCATCTCCTGATGAGGAGCAGCAGCATCTCTAAAACACGTTTATATATCCATCCTTCTCAAAGTGGAGTCTCACGGGACGGGTTTTTACGAAAATTACGGCTTATATCATTCAATGGAAAGACCTACATATTGCAATTGTACTTTTTCTAAATTTAAGAAATATCACTTTTATTTTTCAAAAAGTGTAATGGAAACCCAGCTATAGTAGGACCTAAAATATAGCCCGGGTGCTGAGAGGATGTGCCACTCAGCTGTGTGGGATTTTCCACCACATCTTCACCTTGAGCCTGAACCAGAGGGTTGTCCCCGGTCAGTGGAAAACTACATGTCTGGTTCCTGTGCCCAAGAAGAAGACCCCCACCACACACAGTGACTACAGGCCGGTTGCCCTGACATCTCATGTCATGAAGTCACTGGAGCGGCTTGTACTGAAGCACCTGCGTACCGTCGTTGGACCATGAGCTTTGCATTTAAGCCACCTGCAGGTCCTCCTGTAGGGGATTGCTTATTTTGTTTTCCAACAGAGACCTTGGAATGTTGTTTAGGGATTTCTGTACAGATGCACCAGTGAACTGTGTAAGTGGATTCATGTTTTCTCTCCTCTCTCTCTCTTCTCTCTCCCTCCCTCCTCTTTCTCAACCCTTTCTTTCATTTCCACTAACTTTCATTTCTCCCTTGTCAAGCCCAGCAGTATGGTATGGAATGCTGTTATAGACAAATGTTTAATTAAAGAAATAAAATGAATGAGCAGGATATCAAGGGAGCTTTGTGTTCATAAAGCTCCCCTTGGCAAAGCAAAACTGTTCAACACAATAAAGCAATCAGATTTCCATTCTGCTTGCTATGATGCTGGACAGGACAAGTAAAAAAAAACAAACAAAAAAAAAACTTGACCATGGGATAACATCGTATGACTGCGCCTTTATATCAACAGCTGCATCACCACATCAGTCAGGAACTGGCTGCCAGATAAAAGTGGAATACAAGATCAAGACATCCTGAAGTTGTTCCTGAGGGGTTTTTAATTTGTGTTATGTTTCGGGCGTCTGTTCTAGAAGTGGCCACGAGTGTTTTCCCCTGCTGATGTGATCAGAGGCTCCGTACATAAGGACTTTACCTCTGAATTATCATCCGCTGCTTTCATCTCCTGATGAGGAGCAGCAGCATCTCTAAAACACGTTTATATATCCATCCTTCTCAAAGTGGAGTCTCGCGGGACGGGTTTTTACGAAAATTACGGCTTATATCATTCAATGGAAAGACCTACATATTGCAATTGTACTTTTTCTAAATTTAAGAAATATCACTTTTATTTTTCAAAAAGTGTAATGGAAACCCAGCTATAGTAGGACCTAAAATATAGCCCGGGTGCTGAGAGGATGTGCCACTCAGCTGTGTGGGATTTTCCACCACATCTTCACCTTGAGCCTGAACCAGAGGGTTGTCCCCGGTCAGTGGAAAACTACATGTCTGGTTCCTGTGCCCAAGAAGAAGACCCCCACCACACACAGTGACTACAGGCCGGTTGCCCTGACATCTCATGTCATGAAGTCACTGGAGCGGCTTGTACTGAAGCACCTGCGTACCGTCGTTGGACCATCACTGGATCCCCTGCAGTTCGCGTACCAGCCCCGGATGGGAGTGGAGGACGCCATCATCTACCTGCTGCACCGAGTTTACTCGCACCTGGAGGCGGCCGGCAGCACGGTGAGAGTCATGTTCTTTGACTTCTCCAGTGCGTTTGACACCATCCGACCAGCTCTCCTCAGCAACAAACTTCTGGACATGCAGGTGGACGCTCCACTGGTAGCCTGGATTGACAACTACCTCACAGGCCGTCCACAGTACGTGAGACTGCAGGACACCACATCGGACATCATCCTGAGCAGTACAGGGGTCCCACAGGGGACAGTCCTGTCCCCGTTCCTGTTCACGCTCTACACCTCAGACTTCAGGTTCTGCTCGCAGTCCTGCCACTTGCAGAAGTTCTCGGACGACTCTGCCATCGTGGGCTGTATCAGCAGGGACCAGGAGGCCGAGTACAGGAGTGTGGTGGACAGGTTTGTGCAGTGGTGTGGAATGAACCATCTGCAGCTCAACGTCGAGAAGACAAAAGAGATGGTGGTGGATTTCAGGAAACAGAGGACCCATCCAGACCCCGTCACCATTAACGGCTCAGCAGTGGACATAGTGGAGGACTACAAATACCTTGGCGTCCACATAGATAACAAACTGGACTGGTCTAAGAACACGCAGGCGGTCTACAAGAAGGGTCAGAGCAGACTGTTCCTCCTTAGAAGGCTGAGATCTTTTAACGTCTGCAGAACTATGCTGCGGATGTTCTATCACTCTGTGGTCGCCAGCGTCATCTTCTACGCTGTCGTGTGCTGGGGAAGCAGGCTGAGGACAGCCGACACCAACAGACTCAACAAGCTCATAAGGAGAGCTGGCTCTGTCCTGGGAGTGGAACTGGAGTCTGTGGTGGAGGTGGCGGAGAGGAGGATGCTGAGGAAGCTGCTCAGCATCAGAGACAACACCTCCCACCCCCTGCATGCCACGCTGACAGCTTGCCAGAGCACCTTCAGTCGGAGTCTGAGACCACCGAGAGTCACCACTGAACGCCACAGGAGGTCTTTTTTACCTGTGGCAATCAGACTCTATAACTCCTCCTCCATCTGCAGGAGGGATAACTAGCAGTCAGAGACACTTTACATCCCACGGGTCACTTATGATAAAAAAAAACAAACTGCATTTTAAATTGTTCATGGGACACTTTAATAAGGACTCAGTCACTTTAACAACCTGAGCAGAGATGCTCAGGCACTTTGAATTTAGTTTTTATGGTAATTGTGCATTTGTACTGTGTTTTTGTGTAGTGTGGTATTGTAGTTTGTATACTCTGGCACAACAATTTCCTTCGGGATCAATAAAGTCTATCTTATCTTATCTTATCTTAAAATGGTTATAGGAACTGAGGGCCATGGTCCCGAGTTCCTGTCTGAATGCGCAAAAAAACAGCCCTGTTCCTAAAAAAGTTATAGGAACTTCAAAAGGTTCCTACAGTGCAAATGCCCTTGATGATGCCTGTCCTCTTTTCTCAAATTTCTGCTGGAGGATATCCATGACGGTACTATCATTCTACTTTCAAGGTTGTGGCAAGGCTGATGGAACAGGTGAGGTGTGGATGTGGACTGGGGGGACTGTTGGTGGGGGGTGGGCCCCCACAGGGGCTATGCAGGGTAGATGGTGCGGGGTCATCTGTATCCACTGGGAAGGGGGAGTATGGTGGCTTCAGAGAGATGCAACCAGGACCGGTTATGAAATGGAAGGCCATGAACCCAGGGCCTCATGCATATAGTAGGCCTGCAACCAAATTGGGATGGAGCAGGTGCCTACATCCAAGCCTGTTTAGCAGCATTTCATTTCTTGGGAAGCCATCATGCGTAGTTCGAAGCCCCACCAGTTGGTTGGTTTGTTCAACCGTCCCTGGAACATGATAAATTTGGCATGACAAGAGCTACAATATACTGTACTTCAAATGGGGTGTTTAAGTGATTCCACAAATCCGTCAGCTCCATCATTTTTCCAAATAAACATGCAAAGCTGTTCACTTGGCTGACATGGAATCAAACATTATTTGACCCTTTGTTAAAAATTAAAGGTGCCATGACATCAAATTTCACTTTTCTGGGGTTTTGGGGGTATGATATGATCTGTTGTGCACTGATGAGGCCATGTGAATGTCCAGAGTGAGAATCAAAGTTCCTGTTTATGGTCTGTCAGCTTTGTCTCTCTGCTCAGAAACAGCTGAATCAGACAGCAGGCTATCATTCTACGTAGTTCTATCATTCTACGTAATTTAATTGCTCCAATAAGAGCACACTATCAAGTAAACAGCGCCCCCCCTCTCTCTCTCCTAACGGTTTATGCACCGTCCGCTCCCCCCTCCCCTCCCTGTCTGATTCAGCTGCATGTATGGAGCTAGTAGTAACTTCTGTGCAGTCAGGTCTGGATTTTCAAACAAATGGATTTAAAAGAAAACTTCTGCAGCAACACTGAGGGAGGGGGGCCACAACCTTGTCATTACCTGTAAGTTTATTTATTTTCTAAATGCTGTCTTGTCTGATAAACGTAGCTCACACTGTCTGAAGTGCCCATGTTGCTAGCAGTTAGCCTTTAGCAAACTCCGACCGCAGCTTGACCTAGATTCTCCAAATAAGGTCATAGCGAAATAAGGTGTAGCCAATCAAAATGAAGTCAACGTGGTCTCCGGGTAAAGCTCCATATCATCACCGGACCCAACTGTATTACTGAGGAAGTGAGGTCTGGCGTTTCAAAACAATACTCCGCTGTAAAAAATGCCGTTTTTTTCTTTGGAGTATTTACATATGCAGTAATGCCAACAACATAAACTAGTTTTTAACTGCTATGTCATCACTCCTTTAAGTTATAGTGTATTTTCAAATAAAACAATTTCAAAGAGAAATTTCCCTGTTGGAATTGTAATGATTTTCTTTTCTTTTACCTACCTTGTGATCTTCTGTCAGTGTGACAAAGAAGCAGCACACCTGTAGAACTTGCATTTGAATTCAGGCGTTTCCTCCACCATTAGGCCGCCGTTGCACCTGCTGCAAAATTCCAGCGAATCTGCATCGATGCAGACTTGCTATCTAAAGGCTGAACAGTCCGCTTGTTCTACCCACCACATGGTTTGTGACAGCCCTTAATGTGGTGGAGCCTCAGCAGGAATGTGCAAATGAAGGGTTCGTGTGTAGGGGTAGTGTTTAGGGGGTGGTTTGGGCCTACCATAAAAACCTGACTGGTGGAGTGTTACAGAAATGGTTGTCCATATGGAAGGTTCTCCCATTCTCTCCCAGTGACGTTGAAGCTCTGTCAGAGTGATCATTGGGTTCTTGGTCACCTCCCTGACCAAGGCCCTTTTCCCCTGATTGCTCAGTTTGGAGAAGCTGTTTCTAAGAAGAGTCATGGTGGTTTTGAACTTCTTCCATATATGAATAATGGAGGCTATGGTGCTCTAAAGGAGCTTCAATGATGCAGGAATTATTTGGTAGCCTACCCTTCACCGGGTCAGTTCCACAATACAGTCTTGTGTCAGAGGTCTACAGTGTATAATCAGTGGGTGAACACAGTTGTCTCCCCTCTTCCCCCCGCGTGCGCCCAGTCACAGAACTTCGTGTGGAGTATGAAACGACTTGACGAAAACAAACTTTTTTCTTGTCCTTATAACTTCACGGGCAAGAACAAAGTTCTTGCTTCTCCTGGAGTATGGAACAACAGTTTGGAAAAACTTGGCAAAGTTTTTTGCCTTTTGTTGGCTCTGTCTGGTTTGCTGGACTTGACGCACACTGTCCGTCAAGTCTTTTATTACCGCATACTGACAGTAGCGCGTCCCATGGCGCGCTCAAAGATGACTCAGAAAAAGATGTTACTGTATGTTAATGATGGATTAAACTGTTGTAACAGCTAAAAAAAGTGCGGGGGACAGAGGGAAGGAAGTGCGGAAGACATTTACCATACCTCCATCATGTCTGTGTATGTGTGTATGAAGGGAAAAAGAGTGGTATAAATGAACGGTTTGATGTGGGGATTTTTTTTTCTTCCAAAATCCAATTTGTGGCGCTTGAGTTGAATCTGTGGCAGTGCACCACACATTGGTCTATGTGTGGGAAAAACTGCACATTACGGAGATTTTAATACAGAATCTGTACTTATTTAATTTATCTTACTTATTTATATTTATGTATGTGGGTTTGGGTATGAATGTGTATGCAAATGTATGTATGCACATATGTATATTTTTCTTACCATTTTAATGCTACATGTTTTTTTTTTCCTTAATTCAATGTGTGTTTGTGTCTACAAAGTGCCCAGAAATTTTGCTGCTTCATTATGTGCAATGACAATAAAGGCTTTCTTTTCTATTCTATTAGCTGTTTTAATACACACCATAGCTGATTGGGCAAAGAAACCAAAAATTACATCCGTGGAAGAAATAAGGAAAAGATGACAAAACTGATACAAGAGATAAGACAGTCAACATCAGACAGACTTGTACTGACTGAAGAGAGTTCAGAGTAGAGCCAGTATGCAAGACATTTGCAAAATTATCTGTCAATAGGGAGTGCAAAGTGTGAAAATATTTTATCTGTAAAAAATGCAATGTTTTCTGCTGTAGACTAAGGCTGGGCCATATCATACCTTTCATGGAAATGCCTGTGATGTTATGGAATAAAAAAAAAGTTGAAATATCTCAATAGAATTTGCATGAAGTAATTAAATTAAGTGGTTTTGATCAGTTCTCTTAATTGCAATATTTTAAATACACCACAGCAAAAGTTTTTTTTGTAACCACTTTTTATTAATCATAAACCTGATTGTTCTAATCTCCACAAGTATTGCACATATATGCTGTATAAATGTGCTTTATGTGCCTCGCTTTGTGTTTGCTAATGAGCATATGCTGCATCCAATTCCTCCTCTCCGCCAGCTATTCATCCTTAAGCTGTTACACACAAATCACAAATGCACACTTTGAAATGTTTAAAATTATGTAGTGACATAGTAATTATGATAATTTTATACCATATGAGGGGCTCATGCTTTGCATTTGGAAGTTCATGCCAACAACAACGGTAACTTACAGTAAACCTAGGTCTTGTATTTGACTTTATGATTTCTGCTTTATGACGCTGTTTTATATTAATGAATGAAAATCCATCCACCCATTTTTATAACCACCTATTCTATATTCAGGGTCATGGAGGGAATGAAGCTTATCCCAGCTCCTATTAGGGTACACAATGGATAGGTCACCAGAGAGACTCACATTAACTCCCAGAGTGAATTAAGAATCACCAATTAACCTTGAATGGATGTTTTTAGATGGTTAAAGAAAAACGATGTAAACCACATTTCCCCACAGAAAGACCTCAGCCAAGGTCTGAACCAGGACATTTCTTGCTGTGGGGAAACAATGCTAAGCAAAACACCACCTTGCAGCCCCTTATGAGTCAAATTATAATAATAATATATATATTTTTTAAAAAAAGGTTAATAACTATTTTTCTGTGCTTGGAGCATGGACTTAATTGTACTTGAGGTTTCTAAAATCACTACCAACTACAGAACTGTTTAAAGAAAAAATACCCCCAAACCTATAAACTTGTAACTTTGTTTGGGGTGCCAAAACCTGAAACTGAGCTGTTTAGATTTGCAAGGCTCTGCCACATCGCAATTTCCACTCAGAGTTTATCTTGACTGTCAATTTTGGCATTTCTTGTACCTCAAAGTAGAACTGTAAAAACTCTTCTGCACATGATTTTTTTTTTTTTCTTTTTGCTTATGCTGTTAACTGTAAATTCTCATCAGTAGTTATTTCACCTCAGAGCCAGCCCAAGGCATAGGCAAACTAAACACACACTTGGGGCTCTCACAACATCCCCACCCCACCCAAAGAGCCCTTGATATGTCTTTGTATCTGATTTAAGATAATAATCACAATTAGAAAAATGCAATTCATTAATTTGAACAAAAAATAGTAACACACAAAAAGTCACACAAAAACTTTGTTCCAGTCAGGATTATTTCATGGCACATAACTAATCAGTTCCTGCTGTGGGCTGCTGCTTTTGTCATACATGCATGCGCAAATACAAATTTATTATAACAAACTCACTCTAAACATTACAAATGCAATTTACTACTTTACTTTACCCAGTAAATTTAAAAACGGTTGCCAGTATGACATGCAAGACACAAGCCAATGACAAATATGCAAATGAATGAGTTTGTTCCACTTACAATGTATAAAATTGTCAAGCACCAGAAATAGCCGAGCATCAGTGGTGCTTACAGTACATGTACATAACAACTACAGTCAATTTAGATGTAGCCCACACTAGATGGACTCTCATAATAAAAAAATTTCCATGGCATCAAAACACATGTGAAAATGGCTACTATTTTCTCCTGGATTGGTAAGCTAACTCGCTGGCCAACTTGGCAAACGTTAGCTGTCAGTTATGAAGCTCCTCTGCAATACTTGTTGGATATGGTGCAGCCTGGTCACTTGGCGTATTGGCAGTGAGCCTGGCAATTCAATGGCTGGAATTATTTTTCTGCAGTTGCAACTACAACCTAGACACACATGATGTTGCTAACACAGCTCTGCTTTGTTTTATATCCCTCTTATTAAAGTAGACTTCTTGCTGCCATTTTCTTTTGACTCTTTTTATGGAAATATGGAAATTCTGTTTACCAGTTTTTACTTGGACACAAATCATGAAGAAATTGTAAACCTGTGATGAAACAAACTTTGTTACAACCTTAAAATATTTCTCATGTAAGAGCAATCTATATTAGCCTCTGAAAACTTGAACTAAATGCAGAGGGATTGATGAAAAGTGATACACAGGCTTTATCAAGTTTTTATGAGCCAGAAGAATTATATGATTTTGAGCTGCCTGCTGTTACATTTGGGAACCCTATCTGCTGTGCTGTTTTATCAACCTAGGCTGGATTAAACACTTGACTTCCAACTGGATTATGCTTGAAAGAGGAGCCAGTACCAACATTCCATGGTTGACTGCAGCAAAGGAAAAAAAGAAGCATATGTGGATAAACTGCCTGTCAAGTGTTTCTGATACCACCTTTAAAAACCTGCAGCTATGAACAGATGTGCAAAGACATGATGACAAAAGGAGCTGTGGTGTAATCCTGTGGTATTTTAACCAAAGCACGCAAAGATGTTTCATGAAGAGCTCAGGCAACTGTTAGCTTGTGAAAAATTGTGAAACAATTAGTCTAATTTAATTTTCAAAACTGTGCTTATAGAAAGTTCAGCTTTTTTGTGGATATGCTTCTTCCAACACCTGATGCCTCCACCAACACCCAACGTTATCCATCATGCGCGTCCAGACTAATTGTTAGAGCTGCAATCTAATCTCTCTAGGGAATGACTGGTTGGTCAAACAAGAGTTAATGCAGATTTATTTAATTGGTTCTCTTTTCATTTCCTTAGGAAATCAGTTATTTTCTGTTGCAGCTGCATTGACATTTACAGCTTTCTTAAACTCGCATGTGAGGACAAACAAGGCTTTTTACTCTTATTTCATGATAGCAATAACAATGGTCATTGACAAAGTGCCATAACATTTTCATGTCATGTTGTATTTGTTCGGTGTCAGTGGACAAACCAGTGTGGTTTATGTTTGACCAAAGTTACTGTATAAAGGAAGACAGGCCGTTGGAGAAGGTGCTGGCTGATTTAAGAAATCTAGCTGGAAGAGCTGTTCAGCAAACCAGCAGGAAAGCTCTTTATGTTACTTTCTGTTTGAATGAGAAGTGCTGGACAAATCAAGTTGGATTGATTGATTGAGTGACAAGCCTGCAGGGTGCTTGGCAGACAAGAAAGGATCATGCAATCCGAAGAAAGGAAGAAATGTGGAAATCTCCACTACCATACAAGTTTGTCTTACTTCATTTGTCAACAAGCACTGGATAGATGGCTTCAGCTTTTTTTTTTTTTTTTTTTTTTTTGGGGGGGGGGGCACATAGAGTGTTCACAAAGTATCAAGTTTGCAGCAGAAGCAGACATGTATCAGGTCAGTGTTTTCAAAGTTAGTGATGTAAAATTCCACAATCTACAGATGGTACTGGTTGAAAATGGACGGTTTCCTGCGTGACTCCCGCGTGAATCACGTGAGAATCACGAGGTATTTCCTGAGGCCAGAATATTTAATTTCAGGGAGAACTGCAATGTACCCGGACCACCACCAGGTGGCACTTGGGAGCTCTGCCGTGCTAAAGTAGACGTTTTCATGCCTGCAGTCAACTGAAAAGTTTGGTGAAACCAGCTGCATAAACAACCAAATGTTCCTTTTGATCTTTTGTTTTACAAGTTTTGGTGACTTATTTTTTTTTCTCCTTAAACCAGGCTGTTAAGATGCTGACATTAAAGCAGGGTAATTGGGGATCTTGGTGTGATATTGTGCTATTTTATTTAGATTTTGATTAAAATAAAGTTCATGAATTAATTTAACATAGTGACATTATCTTATTTAATGAGAATTGGTGCATATGGGCGCAGTTATAGATACACCTCCTATCTTATCTGAGAACTTTTATGGCATAAGTGGGTATATTTAGTCTCCTTCCAATATTCACAATGTTTGTAAAGTGTATGAAGCATTTTGGCTGTTTTTTTTTGTTTTTTTTTAATGGCTCAGATGCAGCTGCAACAGCGCCCGGCAATTTGACCACCATATCACAGCCATAAGATACAATACCTGACACACTTAAACCATATCTCAGTGTTTATTATTATGATAAATGTAGCAAATGCTTACCAGAAATATTTTCTTCTTTATCTCAATAAAGACAAAAACTAGGAGCAGCAGAATGAGGCTATCAAACAAGCAGCTTGTCTTAGCCTACCTGCATGGCAGGGATGTGAGCGACGGAAGAGGGGGAAAGGAAAAGAGGCTGCTGCGTTCAAGTGGTGCCATTTAAATTGGTTAAACACAAATACGACACATATCTCTAATTAGCAGGGGCTTTTTTTGTTGTTGTTGTTGTTTTTTTTAAAAAAAAAGGGACAGCCCGCGAGCCCGGCCGGCCGAGGTGATGATATGGTCACTGCCCAAAGCCCGCCGGCCAGATGAGCGTCAGTGTGATCAATTTGTGTTTTTCTATAAATAAAATTGATTGCAAACAATCTCCCTCTGTTTATCTGTATCTCTATTATTTAATGAAAATGATAATAATTAATCTTTTTGACAAAACAAATTACTGAATCAATAAAGGTCCGTGGAAAATCCGTCCATTCAATCTTGTAAAAGAAAAAGGAAATAATGAGCCAATATGTAGTTTATTTGTTTATCAACTGTTAATAATAATTAAATGAAAGAAAGCTGATTGATCAAAGAGGTAAATACATGCACATGTGGGTCCTCAGGAGCGGCTCAATCAGAGCTGCGCACGTCGGAAAACACAGCAACAACCTATAATCAGTGTTTTTACTCTACCAGAGACCAGGATGTGGTCTGGTCTATTTTAGCAGAACTGAAGCTCCCTAAAGTTTCGTGGATATACTGATTTCATTATTAACTTTCTAAATGGCGCGGGAAGGGGGGAGCCACAGCCCCCACAGCCCCCTGCAAGCATTGACGGAGGCCTACTTAAAAATAATATTAGGTGTGTCCCGAAATCGTCACGATTCGTTTCAGGACTGAGCTTCGACTGTGAGTCTCTAAGTCAAATAGTCTCAATATGTTGTTACCAAGCAAAGATCAGACCATCCTGCAGCAGGAGGAGGCTGAACGTTTGATTTTTACCCAATATTCATTTGTTCTTTAAATAATTCATGTTCCAGGTCTGTTAGCAGCCGAATAATTCTGTTACTATAAGTTTGGTATCAGGCAAAATGCGCCAGACAGGCGGGTTTAAACCGCAGTCTGCCGGTGAGTCGCGCGCGCTGACTATTCAGCCAGAGATGTCTCCATGACCAAGTAGCCAGAGACATGATGAAGGACCCTCAACTGCACATCATCATCATCATCTTGTAGTTTCTTCAACTGATTTACAACATCAGTCTGTGAAGGTGGAAACAGTCATAAACATATACACATGAACACCGCGTCTGCTCCTGTGCGTAATGCGTAAAGCTCCAGATGGATGCGCTGGTGCTGCTGGAGGATGATTCAGATTGTATCAAGAAAGAACGCGTTTTTAAGAACCATAATTTCCTGAATCATGAAGGCTGCAGCTGATATCAGACTCCCTAGAGCAGCGCTTTAATCTTTGTCCTGAACTGGACCGCCGTCTCGCTGTGTCAGCTGTTGAGCGCGCACGTGAAGAGGCTTTATTGTTAACTAGGAGGAGTGCACCTCCTGTTCATCGCCATTTTGCTGCGCACTTTCTAACTTTTACTTTCCGTTTACATGGATATAACTTTGTACTTCGTTATGAGCCTATTTTTGTTATTTGTAATTTATTTATTCAGTGAAGGTTTGTCATTTGGAATTCAGTATGTTTGATATTTGAACCGTGCGCCGCGCAACCCGGCTGTTACACCGTTTTAATTCTCTTTCCCGACTTTGAACTGTTAAGCAAAAAAGGAAACAAACAAAAAAATATTAGGTTAATGCCTGCAGTGTTAACTGAAAGATGAAAATCTAATTAATGAATTGTTTCACACCAACATACCTCCAAATTTTCTTTTTGTTAAAGATTTTAATGGATTTAAACGAGCGGACACATTTAACAGCCTAATCAGTGATATAGAAAAATGAAAGTTCACAGAGACTTTTCTGTTGTCTTATGTCAAGTGAAAAATGAGATTTATTTAATGAGGTGTTAGAGCTCTTTCTCTGGAGCAGGAAAAGACGCAAATGAGATTATTGATCAATAAGGGGGAAAAAACAAAACATGATTCGACTCTCGTCAACAAATGACATGATCTGGCGAATCACGCGCATGGGGGAAAATGACGACATTCATTCATTATTTTTATTCATCATTCATCATTCATCATCAACTATTTTGCCCCTTAACAAGCGCAAAACCTCCCTTTGCCCTGCTTTGTAAATCAGCTCCGCGGATTATTGTGTGCGTAATGAAGATAGCGCCTGTTTTAACACGCGCAAACCTTTCGTAAATCAGTCCCATGGAGGAGATCCGTTGTTTCTATGAATTAATCTTTACCTTAAAGTTGTAAAGTGTTCAGTCGGTAGACTGATTCTTAGCTTAACTAATGAAAGTTATCATTTCTTATGTCCCGGGTCAGGCTCAGATCCGACCGGCCTCCACCTGTCAGCGCTTCTGCTTCAGGGTAGAAACAGCTGGATGACGGTGCATTTCTGTCGTAGACTCTGTTGTTTGGTCAGACACGAACATTTTATAAATCACACATGGATCCAGTCACAAGATCATTTTTATGATCAGATGCGCGCTCATTTCCACGCTGGTTTGAATACTGACTTTTTTTCCGCGTAAAATGGCGTTAAGCCTGGTTACTGCTGGTTAAGCAACAAATGTTAGTCACTCGGCAGAGACCGATTCTCTTATTCTCTGACAATAGCATTCAAGCACCACTATTTACAGGAACAGCAACATTCCTGCATTCATGAAGTCTTTTGCTCCGTCCACAGCCCCTCCCCCCGTTTGAGTTGAGACAGAGTAAGCCTCTTTGGTTGAGATCTTGTCTCATCAGCTGATCAGAGCAACATTAAACTGAGCAGCTCCCGTCTTCGTCGTTATGATCTATCCACGGAAATATTCGGAGCCAGTCTTTGGGCTGCGTGGTACCGTGACCAGCACCGGCGCCAAAGGATTTGGGTTACTGTAAAGGAGACCAACACCAGCGCTGCCACAGCACAGATCTTTACTGTTGTTTGACCAGACCAGCTTCCCTTCAGGTGCCCCGAAGTTACATTTAAGTTTTAACCAAGACTCCGTGAAAGGGTCGTGGTGGGAAATCCGCCAACAATGTTTGGTTTGTCAACAAGAGGGAAGCTGGTCAGGGAGAGAGGGAGCGCGCTGCACTAAAGGGCCGACATGGGAGGCGACGTCACTCCTCCATTCATTTAGCACCTATTCTCCCTAAATTTTTCTACATTCCCCCCACACCACCACCCCCCAATGCCAGAGTTAAATTGGCCCATTCACTCCCCATTGTTTCACAAATCAGGCAAATCTTGCAGCCATGTTCTCACTGTCTCTGCCACTTTCCTATTCCACCTCAGTGCACTCAGCATGTGTATATAACTAACACATAAACTAACACACAATTAAAATAAGTTATTGTACCAATTTTGATATCAAAGGCCATCAAGTGAATTAAAAAAAAGAAATACATATAAGGCAACACGAATAAACCCCCGCCACACCGGGGAATCGAACCCTCAACTTTCTGCACTGCTAACCTCCATCTTAACCACTTCACTACCAGCGCCACAGGTTTGCTCATCCCCTCGCCAGCATTTGTCATTCACAATGCACCACATGTAGGCCTAAAGCAGTCCACTCAAAAGATTTCAACATCTTATTTTGGACAAGTCCGATGAAAGAAGAAGGTTTCCGTGGGTTTCATTATCTATTATTGAATGTTTTATTTGGGCTTTTCAGAACGAAGCATGGAAGGTCTCCACGTGCGCTAACAGTAAACAGCAAACAGCTGACAGCGTGCGGACTGGACACGTGTTGTCTGATGTAGAGATGTGAGACGCCGACACTTTATGATAAATGATTTTGTACATCTGATCTGAAATAGTGCCAGAATCATTATGACTCGAGCTGTAAATATGTATAAGACGCTGGTTAGGGCTGGACTCTTCTCTACCAGAAGCCGACACTGGTTATGGAACCGAATTATTTAGGCAGGTGGTAGAATGGAGGAGTAGCGACGTGTGTCCAGCCCTTTATTCTGTTATTTTATGGCTCCAATGCAAACGTTCACTGCACATAATGTTGCTGCAATTTTAAGCGGGAATTTCCCACATTATATGAGCGAAATTTGCAGGATTTGATGATATCATGCGCGATTTCCGCAATCCCACAGTAAGTTCCTGGCTTTGCTTTTTGTAAGCTTATAGTCCCATTATAAGTTATTTTACCGGGCGATCTGTGAATGATTGTGGCATTAACAACACAGCAGGACTGCACCATGTTTTAACTTGTAAAAACTTGTGAAACAAAAGACCAAAACAAGGGCTGCATCGTTTAGGCAGCTTTACCAGTCTGCCACGTCACCCTCTCAGCCCCGATCCAGTCTTCACTCACGGAACGCCACAATGGACTCAGACTGCCACCTAGTGGCTATAGTAGTCATATGTATTTCACTCAATTCGTGAAACACGGATTCCGTGAGTGAAGTGTCCATTTTCAACCAGTACCATCTGTATCTTTTTTTTCATTGCAAGAACTTTAAAGTTCACATTGTTTTTAGAAGCCAGAAAGTCCTTCTGGTAATCCCATTCTTTTGCACTCTCCTAAAGGGAAATCAGCTGATTTCACATATTGCTGTAGAAGTACTCTGAATGTTGTCTGCTCCAGGTAAATTTTCACGAATCAACTACTTCACGAAATCCTTTTTCAAAATAACCATACTATGCCTTTATGTCCTCAATCAGTGTCTACTGTAAACTGTACTTTAACTGAGTAAGGTCAGAATATTGCGGGGTGATGAGCAGCATTTCAAAGTGCTGTACGTATCATTGATCAAATGCAAATTTAAAACCAATTTTTACCATCAAATCAGCTCTGGGAAAACGTTCCCAGTCAAAAAGTCACTGCCCATATAAAATGCTTGGAAAAAGAAATAAAAATAAGGTTCTGTTTTCCAACTACAAATAAAGAGGGTTTGAATATTGAATAATTGTAATTCCTAAATGGATTCCAATAGTATGAATGTGAAAATGATCAAAGTTGAGAACCTGGTTGTTGTTGTTTTTGTTTTTTTCATTGCATAAATGTAACTTGAATATATTTTGGTTAACAGATTAAATAATCTTAGGCCTTTGGTAAGTCAGAATGACCTTTGCTTTAAGTGATTAAAACTAAAGTGAATCTGTTTTGTCAGATCTTTCCTGCTTATGCTGAATGATTCCGTCTGCTGGACCTCTCCATTTCTGTTGGCCCAAATTGTGATTTGTGACAATCCATTAGTCATTTGAAAACTGTGAGTTGTGTTATGCAGAGTGAGTAAGTTTTTATGCCCCTTACATAGTTTGACCTTCACTTATAACCATATCACTCTGAACTTGCCTTATGCTCCAGCCAATTTCTTGGAAAAATACTGTGAAGGAAAACCACTGTGAAGGAAACTGAGAATAAATTATGTTATTTTTTTTTCTTGTCCATTTAATTTATGACATGCACTTAAGCATTTTTCTGAGACTTCGTGAGAAAATACTGATTACTTCCTCTTACTTCTTTTTCTAACTTAGTGTTTTACAATGGGAATCACCTTAGTATGACCAGCTATAGCTCAAATGGTATCATGGCTATCTGTGACAGGCAATTTAAATCTTTCCTTTCATCTTAAAACAGCCAACTGACCATTAGCACATTAGGCTAGCAAGTTTATGATAGCTTTGAGGCTTACGGCTGTGAAATAAGTCCCCGGTCCCAGTCTCTAGCTGCCATCTGGATTGGGTTGTGTCTCATTTATGCTCCCTATATATAAATAGGCATGTCCATATGTCCATTTTAAATATCACTACCCTAACACTTCCATACAGTCTTTACATTTGCATAGTTGTTTGCCAATACAGTCACCAGAGGGAATGAGTGCACAGTACAGACTTACCTCAAAGTTGTGACATCAGTTTCAGACAACAGAACATATGGCAATGGTGGAGGGGATCACGATAATGTACATTCTCACAAAGACACATAAAAAGAAGCCGACAGTAGAAGCCGATGGTGTGTACAACCATTGAGTATATTGTGGCTTCTTTTTTAAAACTCTTTGACTGGTTGCACCCCATACAATTGTGAGAAACTCAAACTGATCTCAGAAATTACATTAATCCACAAATAAGCAGCACATTTTTCCAAACTATTGTGCTCAACACTGCCCTCATGGTTTTCCTGTGGTACTGCTCTGTTTACTGCATCGGGGGGTTCAGTTGCAAGAGCCCTGGAAACTGTCCACATAACACAAGTAAAGGATGCAGGAGATGGAAGGCAGGTTCAGTATATATGAGCTTGGTGGGTATAATGGTCCCATAGTTACTAGTCATATCTCTGTTATTATACAAGTTCTGGATCATCCCCATTAGGTTTGTCTGTGTAGAGGACAAACTCAGTGGAAAAGATCTAGATACAAATCAAACAGTGTCATGGGCATATATGACATGGGGAAATCTTAGGATGACTCCAGTTACAAAAGTCCAGGTCACCCAGATATAGGTTTTGTTTTTGTTTTAGTTTTTTGCCATGACAGACAGCATCTTTGAAATGTCTAGAAATGGACCACAGATAAACTAGATATCCTGCAGCCAAGAGGCAGAATGTGGCATCCACAAGGGTTAGGGTCTCCTACTAGCTTTGCAGCCTGCAAAGCAATATGTTCTCCAACTGCAGGCAGAATCAACTGTAGTTGTGCAGAACAGCTCAGAATTTCTGTCCCTGAAGGAATTTGTGTAATAAAATTTTTTTGTGTTTGTGTTCTGTTGCTTTCCTCTGTCAGACCAGACTTACCCCTGGATTTAGATGCATTGGCTGACTTGTGGCCATATCCTGCTGTGTGCCCTCCAACCTCTCACATCTCACATCACCTGATCTCCCCAGCTTGAGCAAGATAGGGTCTGCTTCTTGTCTTTGTTGCCTCTTTTTGGCCACTTGTGTATAACAAGGTGGAGATAATTCACTTGTTGTCAGACGCACTATGTTTCTCCCTGTTCACAGGGATCTTCTCTCCCAGGTGCTAAGTGAGATTTACTACTCCCACCCAGACCATGAAGCCCATAGGGCCTGGCCTGTGAAAGATGGAATATGAGTGCTGCAAGCCTGCCGCTATAAGTCAATGAGGCTATTCGAAATGAAACAACCTCCTCTATTTCTCCTCTCTACAGTGGTAAATGATGGATTTTTGAGGAGTGGTTTGGGGAAAGGTAAAAAGCTGCTTTTCAGGGTTAGAAAAGCCATTGAGTTTAACTTTTATTTTTCCACAAAGGAAAAGCTTTGTCCATCAACAACTTTTATCTGGTAGCAATTTTGTCTTGTTGTTGGGCTCTGTCAGCTGTTAAATAACACCTAATCTACCATTTCATAAGCTTTGCATGTTGTAAGCTTTTAGTCTGGAGGACCTTGGTCCTGTTATAGGGCATCTCAATGGTGCGACAGATTTCAATTCTCTATTGAACCACTTAACTGATATGGATGGATGTTATCTGTGAATAAAGATTGATCTATTTTGCATCCATCAACAAGTCTTGTCCATATACCTTTCTTGTTTACAGAAGGCACCAGGGCTAATGAGTGTTTGCAACACGGTCAAGTTTTGTATTTCCCTCCTCTTCCCCTTGACACCAGGGCTATTCAAATGGCACACATGCCACATGCGGCCCAGAACCAACTTCCATGCAGCCCAGCCTTTGGTTCTGCCAAAATAAATAAATAAAAGAAGAAGAGTCAAAAGACTTCAGATATTTCTACACCAATTGAGGAAATTCCTACCGTTGTATGGACCATGAATGCAACACTTGTTAAGAATCAAGGTTGTGTTGTTATGTCCTCTGTCAGAACGGCTTTTACACCAGCTGCTACTGCATTCAGAATAGTAAATACACATCATTGCATTGCATTTTTCAGAGTGGTTTGTAAAACATGCTACCATGTTCAGACAATTAGCAGCCCATTCGAAGTTGGTTGATGCTGATTGCAGCCAGTGTTAATGTTTGCAGTCACTGAGTGGTCACAGTAATTGCCATAGCTGTTAATGTTCACCACCAGCATTAGAGCATATTTCATCTCTGTCAGCTATGTGGCCCAACATTACTGTGTAAGTATAAATCCAGCCGATACTAATGCATCTATCTTTACCCAAAAATGTAAAACTGACTATGAAAATCACAGGTTTAACCCAGTGACAAATGTTTATTTTACCATCACATTCTAATGAAAAGTCATTGCTTTTAATTTGCTATGAGTGTGTAGCGGATAGCAAAGAATTCTATTCTATTCTATTCTATTCTATTCTATTCTATTCTATTCTATTCTATTCTATTCTATTCTATTCTATTCTCATCGTCAGTCATTTTCTGTACGGCTTATCCCATTCAGGGTCGCAGGGGTTGCTGGAGCCTATCCCAGCTATTATCAGGGGAGAGGCTGGGTACACCCTGGACAGGTCGCCAGTATGTCACAGGGCCAACACAGAGAGACAGACAACCATTCACATTCATTCCTAGGGACAATTTAGAGTAACCAATTAACCTAACATGCATGTCTTTGGATGGTGGGAGTTAGCCGAAGTACCCAGAGAGAACCCACACATACCCTGGAGAACATGCAAACTCCACACTGGAAGGCCACTGTTGGAATTGTTCCAACCCCCTCCCCAGCCGGGACTTGAACTTGCAACCTTCTTACTGCGAGGCTGCATTTTACCCTATTAGAAAATTGTGAAACAATGCAACATCTGTAAGGGTTGCTTTAACTATTGTAAAGATCGCAACTTTCCCTTCACCCCATAGAACCCCATAGATGTCTTCTCTGCCTGTCTTTCCCCTATTTTGATCCCTGAATATACTGTATTTCTAAGCTTTTACTAGCTTGTTGATGCTACTTTGCTACGTTGCGAGCAGCAGCTCATCTCACTCTGCAGCTGCTCAAAGCAGAGTCCTGTGTTTCCTGCAGCTGGAGGTTTCACCTGCATTTTGCGGGTAAATATGCTGTGGATTATATTTTCTCTGGTGTTGGCTGGTAGCAGGTAAGAATACAAACTTTTATTTACTTTTGTGGACATGATAAGTGATTACTGAGCCTATTCGGCCATGAGGTTCGGTGTTGCTTCACCCACCACCCAGGCAGCACAAGCTACATGAACTGGTTCTTCACTCTGGTCCAGCAAAAAGTTGGTTTTGAGAGCCAGGAGCTGGTCTTTAGGTGGTGGGAAGCTAAAGAACCCGTTTTTAGTCTGGTTCTGGTTCAAACCAGCACCAGCACCAGAAGCAAGTCGGTGGATAGGGGACTTGAGTGCCATAAAGCAGTTTGTGTTGTCGCAAGATTCGTGTTGGGTCTGCTCAGGCAGACTTGCAAATGCTGCTTACAGGCCAGAGACACTCATCAAATCACTTATAACACTTTGCTTAGCCCTACAGGGATTCCGAAAAGCATTTATTGAGGTGAAAAGGTTACTTAGTTTTGCTTTAAAACAAGTTGTATATGCCATAAGAAAATTTTAGCTTTTACTTGCTACTGGCTAGAGACAATTTCTGACCCTGTTACATTTCTTGGTCTGAATGGCCCAACTCAACAAGTAATTGAACAGCTCTGCTTTACACCCTCATTTTGTCCTGTGCAAGCACCGATGCGGCGACAACGTACACAACGGAGGGCCCGGGTGGGATTTGATCCCTAAACTCCTGTGTAAGAGTCATGCGCGCTAACCATTCAGACAAAGGCATATCTGTGTGGCCAAGTAGCCAGGGCGCATGATCTATCGCAGGCATAGTGACAGGACCCCACACTGTCACATCTTTCCCCCTTCTACCACAAGCACGTCCTCATGCTTCACACAGGCTGCCACCAATTTTGAATCCATGGACAGTTTACCAGCGTCACATGGATCCTGCCGACAACGCCACAGTGTGGTATAGTATGAAACGGAGGGAACGGGCGGGATTCATCCAAAGGGATCTCTATGGCCAAATATCCAGGGCGTATGATCTATCAGAGGCATAGTGACAGGACCCCAAACTGTCACATTGGCATCACAGAAAGAAATGATCACACTAGAATGAGAAGATCATATGTCTGCCTTTTGGGTTGGTCATTCTGTCAGGATTATACCAAATCCCAGTCCTTGTTGAATATGTTTTATATAGGGCATGTCGCATGCATGAGCATTTAAACAGGCTGACTGCCTTTCCCCAGGCTGTGAAGGTGAGTTAGATGTAGATGAGGTAGAACAAGTTGAGTCAGATCCAGCTGGGAGTCTCAATCAACATCACTGAAATTTTAAAACTCCAGAGTTATGCACCATGGAGGCCAGAAATAAACTGTCCTACATGGAATTAAATGAAAATCAAAACAAAAAATAAAATGAAAAACTACTTCATTAATCCTAATGGGAAATTAAATATTGTGGTAGGGATTTAAAAAACAATAGCAACAAAAAAAAACAAAACAAAACAAAAAAAAAGAAAACTGGCAGGAATGATCTTCTTTACCTCTCTATCTTACAGCGGACCCAAAGAAGCCTCCCACTGAACACACTGTTTCTAAATACCATGTTTCCAACAATGCCTGGAAATCTGATAACTGAATGTGACGTGTCCTGTCCTTCCCTCCTATGGGCATAGAAGTAAACCTGAGATAGTAAGGTATTATAATATGAGGATGGCTGAGCTCCAAGAACTCCTCAACTAGCATCTTACTTACAAAACTTGTGCTAAGGTGAATACCATGGTAAACTACTACCTGTTGTTAAAGAATTAGGGATTAAATTAAGTAAACAAATGTTTGAGCTCAAGTGAGAAGAGTGAGTCATAAGAAGCAAAGACATTTATTCACACCTGTTAAGTTGATCATTTTTCTTCATTGGAGAATTCATTTTCTCTTCTGTATTGACTTCCTGATCAACTGGCTGAATCAGACGTCACAGGGAAAATAACACCTGAACTCTGTTTGATTGATGTTTGCAAGTTGCCTACCTGTGAATAGAGGTGTTGTAAGCTTTGTCAAATGAATCACAGCCTGCAACATCTTTTAAACAAGTTATTCAAGGCGTTTTTGCCAGGGCAGTGTTTATCTAATCTTGAATAATCCCTTTGCAGATTAAAATACCTACAATCAGTTGGTGATGGATTTAGATTTCTAACTTACTGGCTACACCCTGGTCCCCTGTGAGTTTGTGTGTCATGTTGTATTTGCCTGCTCATTCTGACTCACTGACTGACTCATGCAAAATTCCTAACAATAAAAAAAGTTTTGCACCAGGTGGTGAAAGTCAGAGGCATTCATTCAACAGCTGCTACATTAAGCACAGGGGAGTTGATCAGACAATGACTGGCAAACTGTAACAGCTTGAGAAAGGTCAGAGTTGAGAAAGGTGTCAAATTAAATCTGTGAATCCGATTATGACAGTTCACCTGTCTGAGGTATAGAAAAGAATGTGATTTACTACAAAACATGCTTCAAAGGTTGGAATTTTCCTGCTAACGTTACATGGAAATGATGGAAAGCTTCCTTTTATTCTGTCTGAGATTTCCTCAGCCAACATGAACACATAAAAAGTCCAGTGGGTGACCCCATTAATGCAATCAGTTGGTCTTTTATGACCGTAAAGTCGTAAAAGACCGGACCACTGAGATGTCACGCTACAAGTTTGGCATTTGATTGTTGCTGTTTTTGCCTTCCAGGAGCAAGAAGTGCAGTGACACTTCAGTGCAGTGATTTTCAAACAGAGGGTACCTCCAACGGGGCATGGTAACATGACAGGGGAGGCATGTGGGATTGGGAAAATGTAGCCTAAACAGAAGTACATCTTACTTCCACGAAACTACGGAAGCCTCAGCGTTCAGAGCCCACTCTGCCGATAATACAAGCGTAGACGAAGAAATTCGCTGTTTACATTGTGCTAAGAGCGACAGAGCTGCAGACAAACTGGGACAAACACAAAAGGGGTTGGATTTAAAACAATGAAAGAAAGAAAAAGAGAGCGCGCGATCTTGTCTGCGGCGCCTTCCGTAGTTTCATGAACACGCATTGGCGTGCTCGCAGGAGATGCGATGTAGACCTGTTTAGGCTCTAGAAATATACTAAATGACGTAGTTTCGAGTAAATTCTGGACGCTACCCACTCAGGACACTTGGATTACATTGAACAAGCAGAATGGAGGAATATTGACAGGTTTTTGTGGACTTTTATGGACCTTTTTTGGCTCGGGTCCCGGCGAACTCCATATGAAAGTTGGGGGAAAACGAGAAGCCTTCCTGATCCCTGGCTGCATTTGAGATATTAAAAAAGTACTCCATAGTCTTGCTCACCATGAGGGTAAGTGGAAAATAAAGTTACATCGTTCTGTGGGTGTTCTATTCCTTTAAATCAGAGGTGTCCAGCTCCACGTTGAGGTCCACAATCCTGCAGATTTTAGGTCTCTATCTCTTCCAACACACCTGATTCAAATGAAAAGACTCTTCAGTAGGTTGTTGTCAAGTGCTGCGCAAGCATGTTGACCAGTTAATCTTATTCAGGTGTGCTGCAGCAAGAAACATCCAAGAGCTGCAGGACAGCGGCCTTCAAGGAGTTACTATGGACACAACTGCCTTAAATCCAGCAGTATAAGTTCAAGCCAGAGTCAGGTCAAGGTGAACAGCACAACTGTAACATTCTTAACCAGAGGGATAAACAACATGAGCCTTGACTATGATAATCATATGTTGGACTGTATATCAATATCAACTAAATTCTGAAATTCTGAAATGTATTTTTTTTTCTCTCTCTCTCTTACATGAAGAAATCTTAATTTTAGATGAAGCCTACTGTTTCTTCAGTGCCATTTTAAGATAACATAAATGAACAACTTGATTGGTTTGTTGAAGTCCTGCCATTCAGATTTGGTCACATTTCCACTAATGTTTGTTATGCTTCATTCAGACATGTCAAAATGATAGAGTACCAATGCATGCATGCCTTTTTAGTCATAAGTGCAAGGCTCAACAGTTTATGAAGCAAGGTGTAATAAATTGTTCTTCACTGGTTCAAAATTTTCTCACACCATTGCCATAACAATTTCTATTAGAATGTCAAACATGCAGTGGTTATGTGAACTATAACAGCAGTGGAGGGAAGCAGGAAAAACTATTTTTATAGATGTTTACAGTAAGCTTGAAGAATTTGATGCGCTACAAGAACAATGCCGTTGATATCAGTTACAGTAAAGGTTTCACATTTTACTTGACATTAGGATACTTTCAGTACACTATTTGTTCTATTTGTCAGTCCTCGTAGAGTTACAATTTTCTCAAAAGAAAATATGTTTTTCCATTAAAATTCATATTAAGCTAGCTAACATAGACCATTGTCAATTCATTCATTCATTCATTCATTCATTTTTTTCCCCATTTCGCAGAAGCACCAGATCCCAGAAGAAAACCTTAGAAAGACTAAGCTTTGGTATCCAACTCATCCTGGGGGGATCCTGAGGCAATCCCAAGCCAGATTGGAAATATAATTCTGCCATTGTGCTCTGGGTCTGCCCAATCATCCCCTCCCAGTTGAGCATGCTTGAAAAACCTTGAAAGGAAGGCGATCAGGAGGCAACCACGGCAGATGTTCTATCTCAGCTGTGATTTGGAGGAGGAGCAGCAATTCCACCCCAAACCCTCCCTGGATTTTCAAGCTCCTTTCCCTGTCTCAGGTTACACCCAGCCAACATCTAAAGTAAACTATTTCTTTTCATGATCCTTATCTTGTGGTAGAAAAAGAAAATATAGCACCACTGTTGTAAATTTGGAATGGTCTGCTCCCAGCACATGCACAGCCATACATGTCATTAATTGTTAAAGTCAAGTGGCCAACAAAACCCCTTATCTGAAGCACCAAAAACCAAGATGATGATGAGATAATAACACTGCACATTTGTTAAAATGATATCTGCGATGAGCAAACACACACATTGAACACAGGATTAAATACTCTACCAAGATTTGGAGTCTCTCAAATTACTGAGTCATTGTGCTAGACCTCATAGGCTGTAAGATCAATTTAATTTTAGTCAGGAGTGTTGGAGCATGGAAACCTTAAAAACCTGCAGGACTGAGGCCTTCGTAGGACAGAGTTGAGTAGCCCTGGTTTAAACCAGCCGCACCGCATCTTGAAACTGATTTACAACCTTGAAATAGTAGAATGAAATGATCATGACTGTACACATTTCATGATTATAAACCTGCACATCAGGAAGGTGAGGACAAAACGATAGAACAATGAGCTGATCTGTAGTTACCGGTAGCAACAACAAAACTAACTTTGCATCCAACTGTTTTCCTGCTTGCTCTTTGTGCCCCAACCAGCAGTAAAACTTAATCTGATTTTTGTTCCTGTCCTGTGGCAGGCATGTGCACTTTATCTGTTTTCCCCATTTCCTAAACTACTAACTGAAGTTTTGAACTGCAGTATCAGAGCCCTCCGGACGACTCCCTATATTTTCAGGCTCAGGACGGAAATGGCAAACATGAATAAGTCAGAAACTCACAGGATTAGAAACTTTTCTAGTGCATTGTAAAATAATGGTTTCCTAATATATACTCCAGGAAACACATTATTACAGTATGACTGGTTGATGAATAGCCAGCTTACTATAACTTGGACATGTTAATTCAGTTGTTGCCTCTGACATTCTGGTCCACACTCTTTGCCAGTTAGTGGTGTGTGTGCTGCTAGCTGGTGCCAGTTTGCTTGCTTGCACAGCACAGCTGAGTCACGTGACAGTACAACAGCCAAAAACAAGATGGGAAAGGAGCAAAAAACACACACTGCATGTATTGATAGATATTGATACCAACAGGTATCACCATTGTCAACCCCTCTTTCCTGCACTTTCCACCTACAGCTGGTTCAAGTAGTTGGCTGATCTAATGAGTCTGGATGTATTGGAGATTTTCCTTCTTGTTAAAAGGATAATTTTCCTCTCCAATGTCACCCACTCTGTGCTCAGAATGGGAGAATGAATCAAAGAGAAAATTCAATGGAATCTTTTGGTTTCCTTTGTTCGGTACTTGATTAATTTTCTATGAATTGGTTTATGTAAACACTGTTATTATATATTAAATTAACATGGATCATTTGTTTTAGAGGCGTTATAGAAGATGCTTCTTTCAACAATTTTTGCAATATTCGGTAAAATTGAGTTCACTACTCCATACGCTATGATTAATTAAAAGCTTTAAATATATAAATATTATTATACATCAGCTGTGACAGTAATGGGGCTGAAAAAACATCTGCCAATCATCTCTGCATTCTTTAACTTTGTCATTTGTCTACTGGCTCGTCAATCACTTTTACTAGCGTAATAAGAACGTGTTAACAGGCGAGTCTGATCAATGAGAGTGATTGGTTGGCAAGAGTAATGCTGCGACCCGGAAGCTGCACGCACTCTTCTGACGTTTACAGCAAGTATAGCTAACAATCATTCTGCTAGCAGTTAGCAACATTCAGACAACGACATTCCGTTTACTTGCGTTTGTGACATGATGGGAGAATCTGTACCTGGTGTCTGTGTGCACATTATTCTGTGGCTGGAGGAGGGAGCTATGAATCTAGCAGGTTGGTCTTGCGCATGCGCATTATTCAAAAACTTGCAAACAGTCTCTGCTTTCTAAAATTCCGGAACATCTTCCATAACGCCTTTGACTGGATTATAATTGGACTACAATAAACTGAGATGAATTGAACTCACTCAGTGTAGCTATGTTTTTTAAGATGTGTATCAGAATGCTACAGATAAAACTACTTCTGTTACCATTGCTTGTAAAAAAAAAAAAAAAAAGATCCCCTTTGTTTGCTGAGTTGATCAGGATGGATTGTGGTGTTGGAGAATTGGTTTGCTTAAAAATCTATAGCCTAATATGCCTTGAAAGATTGTATATGACATTGGATTATTATTGACAGAAACACCTGTTTTACACACTGCCCATATAATTAACATCCATCCATCATCTTCTATAAACTAGCACTTTTCTTGCATAAAAAGTAATCCAAAATGTTCTACATAATAGAACAACACCTTTGCATCGAAACATTTTGTATCAAATTAATGGAAGCACACGCTGACGCACATGCACATCCTTAAATTGCTCTCTCACACACCCTCACACTGTATAGACAAAGACCCCCACAACCACCCCTTCAGCCCCTTTAAAACTAACTGTCTCAAGAAAATGAATAATTTAATAACAGATTAAAAGTATTGGGCCTATAAACTGATCCTTGGAGATCGCTATGATTTCCTATGGATGTGAATAGAAACCAAAAATGTCAGGCTCATCTGCTTTCTTGTACAACTTTTGTTGTTTTTTGCTGCTTTGTCCATACACCACACAGCAAGGCTCTTCAACTCCAGTGCTCAAAGGCCCGCCCTGCAGGTTTTAGATGGCTGTTTATGTCACATTTTCCTTTTCATATTTGCACAATCAGTTCTCTTCCAAGGTTTCAATTTTAAGCTGATATATAAGATGTTCGGCATTTCCAAAAGCAGAGACTGTTAATGAGTTTTTGAATAATGCGCATGCGCAAGAAGACCAACCTGCTAGATTCACAGCTCTATTCTCCGGCCACAGAATAGCCTGCACGAGCCACTCCGGTGTTTAGCAGACCGCATGTGCAGATTCTCCCATAATGTCACAAACGCAAGTAAATGGAATGTCGTTGTCTAAACGTCACGAACGGCTAGCAGAATGATTGTTAGCGACCTGCTGTAAACATCAGATGAGTGCACACAGCTTCCAGCACGCAGTATTACTCTCACCAATCACTTTCATTGATCAGTCTCACCTATTACCCGTTGAGTTGACCGTCAATCACTCTTTCTACAGTAGTAAAAGTGATTGATGGGCCAATAGACGTATGAAAAATGTAAGGAATGCAGAGATGATTGGCGGATGTTTTTTCAGCCCCATCACTTTCACAGCTGATGTATCATATTTATATATTCAAAGCTTTTAATTAATCATAGCGTATCTTCCGAGCTGTTGGACGGTTGTTGCTGACAGATTTACCAACACACCAAATAGGTTTAATTATAATTCTGTTGAACTGATGGTAATCTTGACATGAATAAAAACAATACCATAAGAAACTTTTATGACAGAATCAACAAAAGCAAACACAACATAGCAAATTAAGAAACTGATGCAGTGCAAAAAAAGAGAGCGCATTACTCTTAAGAGACAACAAATTTTTACAGACACAGCTTTTGTGTGTGGGTTGTTATGTTCCCCTTTGCCTTTACCCTTGGAGCTCCACTTGGTTTTGTATTCAGTGAACTGTAAAGACTGAAACCACCAATCCCAGTGGCTCCAGTCCAGCAAAAAAGCTCTAAGGGGTTTTCACAATCCTCATAAATCTTCACAGATTTGTCTCATTGACTGTTCTCTCAATACCACACTCAAATAGTCATAAAACAACTTTAAAGTCTGTAAAACTTCCTAATAACGTTCCAAAATGTTACAGCAGGTATAGTATTTCAGGGTCTTTGGCTGTTGCCTCGTATCCTCTGGAACTGTTTTTTTTTTTTTTTTTATTATATATATATATATATATATATATATATAAATCAGCATTTCTGATGCTCTCAGACAGCCCTCCTCTTACTGCCAACATAAGGAAAAGAAACTGAAAGTATTCAGCCCTTTATATGTAGCAAAACCATCATTAGCTGCTTCCTTCACATCATGTGAGCAATTTAGTGAATTTATTTTTGTAAGGAAATCATCAGTTTATCAAAAAGGCGCAGGCGCTATTATAGCAAAAATAGTATGAATATGAATAGAAATTAATGATATTAAACTATATGAAACTATTAGAAAAGGGAATTTATTAATTTTGAACAATGAGCGAGTTCACATGACGTGCTGTTGCAGGTGAAATCATAGGAAATCAAAGCTCTCCAACTCAGATTAACTCAAACAGTGACACACATTCCATAAATGCACTTAACTAGGCTAAAATAGGCCAACGACTTTTGTACATGCTCAATTTGTCCATTTATTTGTGAAAAAAACATTTAAAAAGAACATAATGTATGTATGCACATATGTATATATACAGCTGAATTATAAATAAAGCTTCACTTAATATGTTTTAAATTTCTTTCAGTGGAACACACCAGATATTACGACTGAAAAATGTCCCATTAAAGAAGAAGATGTTTCGGCATTTCAGAAAGCAGAGACTGTTAGTGAGATTTTGAATAATGTGCATGTGCAAGACCAACCTGCTAGATTCACAGCTCCCTCCCCCGGCCACAGAATAATGTGCACGAGCCACTCCTGTGTTTAGCAGATACAAATTCTCCCATCATGTCACAAATGCAAGTGAAACAGAATGTCGATGTCTGGAACTTGCCAACTGCTAGCAGAATGATTGTTAGCGACCTGCTGTAAACATCAGTCGAGAGTGTGCAGCTTTCGGCACGCTGTACTACTCTCTCACCAATTACGAATTTATGGACTGTTTGCCAGTGTCACGTGGACCCTGCCGACAACGCCAGAAAGTGGCAAGGTACACAACGAGGGCCCAGGCAGGATTCAATCCCACAGACTCCCGAGCGAAAGTCATATGCACTTACCAGTCAGCCAAAGGGATATCCCTGTGGCCAAGTAGCCAGGGCGCATGATCTGTCAGAGGTACAGTGACAGGACCCCACTGTCACATCTATAACGCCTTTAAGGTTTTTATGTCAATATCTGAACGTTTTTCCTATGCGTGCACTTATAGATTCAACTTCAGCACAAAAATTTGCAACCAAGGCAGAAAGAAAACATGATAAACTTACCAGTTGATTTACAGATCTGGGCATGAAAAAGTTCCCCTTTCAGCAGACTGCCAGCTACTTACCAGCCACTTACCAGTGACTTGTCTGCGAATTCAATCGCACAGAGAAACACCTGTGTGCTCAGGGGAAACGATTTCAGAGCATAAATGAATGCCTGGAACAAGGATGTTTCTACACGCCAAGTTTGGACACCATAAGTGATGGCGTATTTGTGGGACAAGCCATTCAGCCAGTGATAGTGCAGTAATGGTGCACTATTAGTGCACCACTTCTGACAGAAAAAGGAGGAACTTTTTCATGCCCAGATCTGTACATACCTGGTTATATTTTAGGTATAGGCCTCCTGTTTAAATGGTCTTAGTGATGCAAGACTTAATGAACAAAGTTGCACATCCCCATAGTTTTTAAGTTTTTTTTCAGTGTTTTGCTTTCCTTTTCCTCGCGAAAAATAAATCGGTTAATGCGATTATTGCGCTGTCTGTCTTCAGGGGGCATTCGGCCACTGGACTGTGTATGTTAATGGCTACATTGTGTGGCTAGTAAAAAGAAGTCTCTCCTCTGAGTGTATTAATTCTCAGCAGAACTGAGAAACAGAAATATTAAAAACAAACAAACAAACA